>JAXLNO010005430.1:267740-296600 GCA_038087875.1 Malacoraja senta
GGCTCGAAGGGGCCGAATGGCCTACTCCTGCACCTATTTTCTATGTATCTATGTATCTATGTAATGATTGGCCGCCGACTCCCCCCCATACAGCATCATCTGTTGCCCTGGGAGGAAGGGGGCTACTGATTGGCCGCCGCGTCCTGCAGCTTCACAATGGGCGCCTCCTTTCCCCGCAGCCCATCCTCCCCATTGGCCAGTGCTGGTCCCGTCTTGCGACCTGATTGGTCGTCTTCACCGCCACTGACGTCACCTGATTGGTCGCCTTCACCCCGCCCCACCCACAGAGTCATCTGTTGCCAGGGAGCGCTTCCGCAGGCGCCGATTGGTCGGCACCCTCACTCAGCGTCCAATCAGCTATTGCCGAAGGGGAAGCGGAAGATCCGATCCGATTGGGTGCCGCACCCCGTCGTGACGTCATCTGTTGCCTGGGAGAAGGCGAGGCGGCGATTGGTATAAAATAATTGATGGGAAAACGAAGAAAAAAGAGTGAAAAATGAGGAGAAAATAGAGTAGAATTGAGGGGGAAATTGAGGGGAAACTTGTGGGAAATTGAGGGGAAACGGGTCCAAGTTTCCTTCATTGGGGATCAGTATTGATCTGAGGCTGGTCAAGGTTTAACTGGGGTAGTTAGTCTCAGCAGCAAATGACACATGGAACTCTTTTCTGGGCTCTCTCCCCTCTTGTGTTTGAAGGGCTTCAAACTGGACTCTCTCTCTCTCTCTCTCTCTCTCTCTCTCTCTCTCTCTCTCTCTCTCTCTCTCTCTCTCTCTCTCTCTCTCCCTCTCTCCCCCTCTCCCCCTGTCCCTCTCCCTCGCTCTATCTCGTCCAGTCCCTCTCTCCCAGTCTCGCACTCTCTCTCCTTTCTCTCATTCTCTCTCCCTCTCCCAATATATCTATATCTATCTATATTTAAAACGGTGTGTGTGTGTGTGTGTGTGTGTCTGCCTGACTTGTGGCTGCCAGCCTTTAATTCGTTGCTACGCCAACATCAGACGCAGAATCGCCGAGATTGTTTCCATTTCGGTAGAGATTCACGTTTCATTCCAAATTTCCACTCCTGATTAAATTAGAGGATTGGGGGTGATAGGGAATGGGAACAGATGGACTGTCCCTACCCCTCCCCCTTCCACTTTCCCTCCCCATTATTTCCCCCTCTCTCCCCCCACACCTCTCCCCCTCCCTCCACACTTTTACCCCCCCTCCCCTACCCCATCCCTCCCCGCTCCCCCACAACTCTCTCCCCCTCCCCCAACCATCTCTCCCCCTCCCCACCCCTCTCTCCTCCCGTTCTCCACATCCCTCTCCCTCATCCCTCTTCCCCCCCCCTCCCACCCCCATCCCTCTCCCCCCACCCCCCATCTCCTTCCCTCTCTCCCCCCTTCCCCCTCCCCACTCTTCCCCCTTCATCCACCCTCTTCCCCCTCTACCTCCTACCCCATCTCCATCCTCGCCTCCCCTCTCCCCCCCACCCCTTCCCGTACCCCTCTGTCCCTCTTCCACCACCCCCTACCCCTCTCCCCCTCCCTCCCTCCCCACTCTTCCACTTCTCCCCCCCCCTCCCAATCTCCCTCCCCACTCTTTCCCCTCTCTCCCCTTACCCCCCTCCATCCACAATCTTCCTCCTCCCTCCCTCCCATACCCCATCTCCCTCCTCTCCTCCCTCTCCCATCCCTCCCCCATCCCTCTACCCCACCCCACCGCACATTCCTCCACTCCCCCACCACTCTCTCCACCCCCTCTCCCTCTACTCAGCCCTCTCCCTCTCGTCCCCTCCTCCTCCCACCCCATGCGTCGCTCCCCTACCCCCTTCTCCCTCCCCATCTCCCCCCTCCCTCCACACTCTCCCCCTACCCCATTTCCTCCTTCCCTCCCTCCCCACTCCCCCACACCTTTTTTCCCTCCCTTCTCTCTTTCCCTCCCCCACCCCTCTCTCCTCCCCCTCTCCATCTCCCTTGCCAAAGCCATTCTTGCCATAGAGAGAGTACAGAGAATGTTAACCAGACTGATTCCTGGGATGGCAGGACTTTCATAGGAAGAAAGACTGGATAGACTCGGCTTGTACTCGCTAGAATTTAGAAGATTGAGGGGGATCTAATAGAAACTTACAAAATTCTTAAGGGGTTGGACAGGCTAGTTACCGGAAGATTGTTCCCGATGTTGGGGAAGTCCAGAACAAGGGGTCACAGTTTCAGGATAAGGGGGAATCTTTTAGGACCGAGATGAGAAAAACATTTTTCACACAGAGATTGGCGAACCTCTGGAATTCTCTGCCACAGAAGGTAGTTGAGGCCACACAGCTAATTGGCTATATTTAAGAGGGAGTTAGATGTGGCTCTTGTGGCTAAAGGGATCAGGGGGTATGGTGGTGCATGATCGATGGTCGAATGGCCTTCTCCTGTACCTAATTTCTATGTTTCTATGTTTCCCTCTCCTCACCCCTCTCCCTTTCACAACCATCCCTCTCTCCCCCCACCCCCCTTCACACTCTACCCCACCCTCTTTCCTCCCTCCCGCCCCATTCCCCCTACCCATCTGTCCCTTTTCCACCATCACCTACCCATCACCCCCACTCTTCCACTTCTCTCCCTCACCCACCCCTCTCCCCCCTCCCTTCCCCCTCCCTCCCCTCTCCCCCACCCCTTCGATCTACCCTTCTGACCCTCTTCCACTACTCCCCCTACCCCACGGAAGGGCGGGGGTGGTGGGGATAGTGGGGATGGGCGGGAGGGTAGGGATTAGCGGGGATGGTGGGGATGGGCGTGGGTGGTGGGGATGGGCGGGGATGGTGGGGTGGGCGGGGATGGGCGGGGGTGGTGGGAATGGGCGAGGATGGGCGGGGGTGGTGGGTGTGCAGTGGATGGCGGGGGTGGCGGGGATAAGCGGGAATGGGCGGGGATGGGCGGGGATGAGCGGGGATGGTGGGGATGAGCGGGGTGGGTGGGGATGAGCGGGGTGGGCGGGGATGGTGGGGGTGGGCGGGGATGGGCGGGGGTGGTGGGGATGGGCGGGGGTGGTGGGGGTGCAGTGGATGGCGGGGGTGAGCGGGGGTGGCGAGGATGAGCGGGGATGAGCGGGGGTGGGCGGGGGTGAGCGGGGGTGGCGAGGATGAGCGGGGATGAGCGGGGGTGGGCGGGGGAAGAGCGGGGGTGGCGGGGATGAGCGGGGATGGGCGGGGTTGAGCGGAGGTGGCGGAGATGGGCGGGGATGAGCAGGTGTGGCGGGGGTGGACGGGGATGGGCGGGGATGAGCGGGAATGAGCGAGGTTGTGCGGGGGTGGTGGGGATGGGCGGGAGTGGCGGGAATGGCTGGGGTGAGCGGCAATGAGCGGGGGTGGTGTGGGCGGAAGAAGGTTTGGGCCGCGCCGCAGCGGTGTCTCGTGTTGGGTTACAGCCGCTCCCGCGCGGCCACGGAGGACAGTCTGGTCACCTGGCTGGCCGATGGCGAGGCTCCGACGCCACGGATGGAAACAGTTGTACAGGGTCTTGGTGAGACCACACCTGGAGTATTGCGTAGAGTTTTGATCTCCTAATCTGAGGAAAGACATTCTTGCCGTAGAGGGAGTACAGAGAAGGTTCACGAGAATGATTCCTGGGATGTCAGGACTTTCATATGAAGAAAGACTGGATAGACTCGGCTTGTACTCGCTAGTATTTAGAAGATTGAGGGGGGATCTTATAGAAACTTACAAAATTCTTAAGGGGTTGGACAGGCTAGATGCAGGAAGATTGTTCCCGATGTTGGGCAAGTTGAGAATAAGGGGTCACAGTTTAAGGATAAGGGGAAAATCTTTTAGGACAGAGATGAGGTAAACTTGTTTCACACAGAGAGTGGTGAATCTGTGGAATTCTCTGCCGCAAAAGTTAGTTGAGGCCACAGTTCATTGGCTATATTTAAGAGGGAGTTAGATGTGGCCCTTGTCGCTAAAGGGATCAGGGAGTATGGAGGGAAGGCAGGTACAGGATACCGAGTTGAATGATCAGCCATGATCATATTGAATGGCGGTGCAGGCTCGAAGGGCCGAATGGCCTCTACTCTTGCACCTATTGTCTATGTTTCTATGTTTCTATGAATCGCTGGACTGGACCGGGCAGACACCACAACGCACCCCTCCCCCCCCCGCCCCCTCCCCTGCTGGAGTACACGCGAGCCTCAATGGTTGAAGCACAAATGACACTGATCCCGCCCGGGCCCACTGCACACGCGCGGATAGACGTCACCTTTTTGTGTCGGTTCCCCAACTGCGCAGCGCGGATGGGCGCATTTGTTACTCCCCCAGCGGCCGGAACCAGGATTTCGGGCGATTTCCAACAAAGTGGAAACGCTGATTGTGCTCAATTTTGAAAACAAATTCTGGGGATTTTGTTTTTACTCTGGGGGGAAAAAAGGAGGTTGCGGTCGCACCCAGCGCACCCCCCCCCCTTCGGAAGGCCATGCTCATGAAGAACAGTCGTTGCTGTGCTTTCTTGATCAGCGCAGCGGTGTTGGTGGACCATGTGAGGTCCTCTGAAATGTGAGTGCCCAGAAACCTAAAGCTGGACACTCTCTCCACACTTTCCCCGTAGATGGAGATTGGGGCGTCTTCTCCATTATGGGACCTCCTGAAGTCAATAATCAGCTCCTTGGTCTTGGAGATGTTTAGTGACAAGTTGTTATGTGTGCACCAGTCCGCCAGGTTCTGCACCTCCGCTCTGTATTTTGTTTCATCACTGTTGGTGATCAGCCCAATCACTGTTGTGTCGTCTGCAAACTTCACGATGGTGTTGGTGTCGAATGCAGGAACACAGTCGTGTGTGAAGAGGGAGTAGAGCATGGGGCTCAGTACACAGCCCTGTGGTGTGCCGGTGCTCAGCGTGATAGTGGAGGACAGGTTCGGGCCCAGTCTCACTGCCTGTGGTCGCTCCATCAGAAAATTCAGGATCCAATCGCATATCGGCGAGCTGAGGCCTAGTTGGTGGAGTTTGGTGGTGAGCTTGGTGGGGATGACCGTATTGAATGCAGAGCTATAGTCCATGAAGAGCATCTTCACATACGTGCCCTGTCTGTCCAGGTGAGTCAGGACAGTGTGAAGAGCCAGAGAGATGGCATCCTCTGTTGATCTATTTGCCCTGTATGCAAATTGATGAGAGTCCAGTGAGGCAGGGATGCTGGATTTGATATGGGAGAGGACCAGCCTTTCGAAGCACTTCATTGGGATTGGAGTTAGGGCAACCGGGCGGTAGTCATTCAGGTTGGTGGCTTTAGACCTTTTCGGCACTGGCACTATGGTCGCTGTTTTCAGGCACTTGGGGACTGTTGCCAGAGATAGAGACAGATTGAAGATTCTCGTGAATACCTCCGCCAGCTGTACAGCACAGTCCTTTAGTACCCTTCCCTGGACTCCATCCGGGCCTGCAGCCTTGCGTGGATTGATCCTAGGCAGAGTGCACTGTACCTCCTGAGTGCTCAGTGTTAAGGCCTGTCCCTCCGCCATGGCCGCGGTTATTCCACTCCTGGTGGTGTTGCCAGTTTCGAACTGGGAAAGAAGGTGTTTTGTTCGTTGGCCAGTGTGATATCACTGTGGGGGCAGGCGGGGCCGCTCTTGTAGTCAGTGATGTCCCTGACACCCTGCCACATGCTTCTGGTGTCCGCGGTATTGAAGTGGTCTTCCACCCTTTGCCTGTGGATGTCTTTGGCCTTTTTTATGCCTTTGTTCAGGTTGGACCTGGCCGCACTGTAAGCAGAAGTGTCCCTGGATTGAAAAGCATTGTTGCGTGCCCTTAGCAGATTCTGAACCTCCTTGTTCATCCAGGGTTTCCGGTTTGGGAACATCTTTATTTTCTTGTCCACTGTGACAGACTCCACAGAGCAGTTGATGTAGGAGAGCACAGTGGATGTGTACTCCTCCAAGTCTACCTCTGTACCACTGGTAGCCTGTTGTGCAAACAGGTCCCAGTCGGTGCGATCAAAGCAGTCCTGGAGTTGTAGGGTGGCGTCCTCGGGCCATATTTTGACCGTCCTTATTGCAGGTTTGGTCTTGCGGATGAGGGGTTTGTATGCAGGTAGTAGAAACAGTGAGAGGTGATCGGATTATCCCAGGGATGGGCAGGGAAGAGCTCTGTAAGCGTCCTTGATGTTGGTGTACACTTTATCCAGCGTGTTTGAGCCCCTGGTAGGGCACTGCACGTGCTGGTGGAATTTGCGGAGTGTGGCTCGTAGGTCGACCTGATTAAAGTCCCCTGCAACAATGAAGGCACCGTCGGGGTGAGCATCCTGCTGCTTACTGATGGCCGAGTGCAGCTGTGCTAGCGCTAGGTTAGCATTAGCCTGTGGTGGGATGTATACGGCCATGATGATAACCACAGTAAACTCCCGAGGCAGGTAAAACGGCCAACATTTAATCAGTAGGTATTCCAGGTCTGGGGAACAGTAGCTCTCTACTGCAGTGTGGTTTGTACACCAGTCATTGTTGGTGTAGATGCAGAGCCCGCCACCCTTGCTCTTACCGGAGTCCTTTGTTCTATCAGCACGATGCAGTGACCGGTTGGTTAGGTCCACAGCCCCATCGGGAACCAGCGCGCCGAGCCAGGTCTCTGTGAAGCTCAGCACACAGCAGTCTTTCAGTGATCGCTGGGTGTTGATCCAGAGCCTTACCTCATCCAGCTTGTTGGTGCGCGGCCGGACATTTGCGAGAAAGACGCTTGGGAACGATGGTCTTTGTGGAGCCCTCCGTGGCCTGTCCTGCACCCCCGCTCGCCTTCCACGTTTCTGCTTTCACTCCCGGCGCTTGCTCCGCCTCCTACCACTACTGGAGTGGTGATCCAGGGGGCTGTTCTGCCCAGCTCCATCGGGATTTTGGTGAGTGAGCTGTGGCACTCACACGCCAGTTTCTCACAGCCACGTCCGATATTAAGCAGTTCCGTGCGGCTCCATGTGCGACCCGTCGGGATTGCGATGCGGGCCCTGGATTTCCTCGTCCTGGAGGTGAGTTTCTTGCTGCGTTTTCTGGGTTTACTGGGGGTACTGGGGTTAGTGGGGTTACTGGAGTTACTGGGGTTACTGGGGTTTCTGGGGTTTCTGGGGTTTCTGGGATCTCTGGGGTCTCTGGGGTCTCTGGAGTTACTGGGGTTACTGGGGTCTCTGGAGTTACTGGGGTTACTGGGGTTACTGGGGTTTCTGGGGTTTCTGGGGTTTCTGGGGTCTCTGGGGTCTCTGGGGTATCTGGGGTCTCTGGAGTTACTGGGGTTACTGGGGTTACTGGGGTTACTGGGGTTTCAGGGGTTACTGGGGTCTCTGAGGTTACTGGGGTTCTAGGGGTTCTGAGGCTTTGAATTACCTTACGTTCGGTACCAGGCTGCTCCGAGTTAACTCGGACTTGGGAGCGCAAAGCCGCTGCGTCTGGACGCACCGCCATCGCACAAATATCAACCATTTGACCGAGATAGATACAGAAAGGTAAAGAAGGAGAGATAAGGAGAGTGTGAGAGAGTGTGTGAGAGAGAGAGGGGGAGGGAGAGGGAGAGGGAGAGGGAGAGGGAGAGGGAGAGGGAGAGGGAGAGGGAGAGGGAGAGGGAGAGGGAGAGAGGGAGAGAGGGAGAGAGGGAGAGAGGGAGAGGGAGAGAGGGAGAGAGGGAGAGAAATAGAGAGGAAGAGACAGAGATACAGAGGTAGTGAGAGGAAGAAATAGAGAATATATAGAGAGGGAGAGACAGGGAGATGTACAGAGGTATAGAGAGATATAAAGAGATAAAGAGATTTAGAGATAGAGAGAGAGGGAACGAGAGATAGAGAGAGTGAGATTATATATATATATATATATAAAATAGAGAGAGAGATTGAGATAGATAGATAAGATAGATAAGATAGAGAGAGAGAGAGAGAGAGAGAGAGAGAGAGAGAGAGAGAGAGAGAGAGAGAGAGAGAGAGAGATAGAGAGAGCGAGCGTGTATTTTCTGTGGAGAGGTAGAGACCGTGTTCCACGTGTGTATGGAGTGTGTGAGGTTCCTGCCCCTGTACCAATATCTGAAGGGCCTGCTCCTCAAGTTCTGGTTGCATTTTAGTCCCATGATTCTGGTGTTCGGGCACAAGGCAACGAGTGGGGAGGGCCCACCTCGGCCCCACACGCTCCCCTCGCCCCCACCCACTGGCCCCGGCCAGGCCACGCCACTCGTGGGGGCTACGGGTTCGTGGTGTAATATTGCTTTATGGAACGGGCTACATCGGGGGACCAAAGCCTCCCGTGTGACAGGGAGCCAACGGGTCTGCACTTGGTCTAGTTATTCCTATTTTTCATTATTTTGGGCGAAGTTCACCTCTTTGTCTCACTTGTATTTTTGTTACTATATAACCATATAATCATATAACAATTACAGCACGGAAACAGGCCATCTCGACCCTTCTAGTCCGTGCCGAACACGTATTCTCCCCAGGTCCCATATACCTGCGCTCATACCTTACCCCTCCATTCCTTTCCCGTCCATATAACTATCCAATTTATTTTTAAATGATAAAAACGAACCTGCCTCCACCACCTTCACTGGAAGCTCATTCCACACAGCTACCACTCTCTGAGTAAAGAAGTTCCCCCTCATGTTACCCCTAAACGTCTGTCCCTTAATTCTCAAGTCATGTCCCCTTGTTTGAATCTTCCCTACTCTCAGTGGGAAAAGCTTATCCACGTCAACTCTGTCTATCCCTCTCATCATTTTAAAGACCTCTATCAAGTCCCCCTTAACCTTCTGCGCTCCAGAGAATAAAGCCCTAACTTGTTCAACTTTTCTCTGTAACTTAGTTGCTGAAACCCAGGCAACATGCTAGTAAATCTCCTCTTTACTCTCTCTATTTTGTTGACATCCTTCCTATAATTAGGCGACGAAAATTGTACACCATACTCCAGAATTGGCCTCACCAAGGCCTTGTACAATTTTAACATTACATCCCAACTTCTATACTCAATGCTCTGATTTATAAAAGCCAGCACACCAAAAGCTTTCTTTACCACCCTATCTACATGAGATTCCACCTTCAGGGAAATGTGCACAGTTATTCCAAGATCCCTCTGTTCACCTGCATTCTTCAATTCCCTACCATTTACCATGTACGTCCTATTTTGATTTGTCCTGCCAAGATGTAGCACCTCACACTTATCAGCATTAAACTCCATCTGCCATCTTTCAGCCCACTCTTCCAACCGGCATAAATCTCTCTGTAGACTTTGAAAATCTACTCTCCTCACTTTTGTTTGCTATTGATTTGGGCGACGTTTTGATTTTGTTTTTCAGCGAATCGAGCAAGCTGCTGACCTTAACTGGGCTGGTGGACACATGGATCAGGATGGTGTGCAGGTAGAAAATACTTTATCTTGGTCATAGATAGAGGTCGGCTCCTGTGTACTGCTCCTGGGTTGTGTTTTGTTTTGTAAACGGTGCAGGAATTGCAGGCCAGCACCGCCATTCATTGTGATCATTGGGGGAGGGGTGGGGAGGGATTTTGGGCGCCCATTCCAGATGGGGCAAGAGGAAGAGAGAGAGGGGCGGGGGGGGGGGGGTTGCGAGGAGAAGTGTCATAACTAGCTCTGATTTAATTTAATAAATGTTGTTCTTGGCTTTGATAGCAATTGATTTCTATGTTTGCTGCATTTAACTAGGGTTCCAAAGTCTGTTTGTGAAACAGAGACAGACACAGACAAACACAGAGACAGACACAGAGAGACACAGACATAGACAGACACAGAGACAGACAGAGACACAGACACAGACACAGAGACAGACACAGAGACAGACACAGAGACAGAGACAGAGAGAGACAGACAGAGAGAGACAGACAGGCAGACAGACAGACAGGCAGACAGACAGACAGACAGACGACAGACAATTCATTTCCAGGATAGGAATTTGGGTTCAGTTTATTGGGAATTTCTTTCCAATCATGGCTGATCTCTGCCTCCTAATCCCATTTTCCTGCCTTCTCCCCATAACACTTGTCACATGTTCTAATCGAGAATTTGCCTATCTCTGCCTTAAAAATATCCACTGACTTGTCCTCCACAGCCCTCTGTGGCAATGAGTTTTACAGATCAATTACCATCTGACTAAAGAAATTCTTCCTCACTTCTACCTCCTCTTTCTAAACGAGTGCCCTTTAATTGCGAGACTATGAAACTCTGGTCCTAGACCAGGGCGGGGAACCTGCAGCCTTCTAGGCCATTGTGCAGCCTTTTGAATGAATCCAAATTTTGTAGAACAAATCCTTTTATTTTTATTAATATATTTTTGTTCGTCATTTATTATTTTCATTTTAATCTTAAAATGAACGTATTTAAAATACTAAAGAGTAAAAGAAGATTCAACGACATAATCCTCCCGACTGTCGGCCACAATTAAAACAATAGTAAGTCATGAGGGCTATTTTAACAAAATAATGTACATTTTGAAGTATATCTAATTGAAGTTTCTTGGATTTGGCCTTAATATGTTACAGCTAACTTAATGCGGCATTCCAACATGAAAAGGTTCCCCGCCCCTTACCTGGACTCTCCCACCATTGGAAACATCCTATAGCATGGGCCTGGGTGTCAATATCCCGACAGACTTTGGGAGGATGCTACCAGCTAGAGACAGACAGAGCAAAACTCTGGGAACAGGAGAATTAAGAAACACTGTGAAAATGGTCACATGATGAACATCTGTTGAGAACAGAACTGCACGTAATTTCATTGCTCGGCAGTTTGGCCTTGAGAAGATAAGGTGTCTGGGAACGGACATTTTACAAAGGAACTGTATGATGAGAATGAAAATATGAACATGCAACATAATTAAGAACTCCCCAGCCTCATATAGCCTCAGCATTGCATCTCTCCTTATAAGGAATGATGATGCGTTTTGTTTTTTCAGCACTTGGATGAGTGACAACTCAAAATTATCGACTTTAGAATTGTGAGAGCGTTGGGTTTGAACAAAGGCTTCCTTTAGGAGATTGAAGGAAAATTAATATAAAAGAAGTGCGGTCCGAAACATGGGCAGCGACAACCCGTGAACAACCATCGCAAGAAGGAGGGACCTGTGTTCAAAGCTCAGAGAAGACAAACCCCCTACCAGCAGAGTGACTCTGTCCAATTCATTCATAGGGGCAATATCTGACTTTGTAATTTAGTTTAAGAAGTGATAAGTTGAAATAGTAAAGTCAATGAGAAGTTATTAGAAGTCAAGTGTTTACATGCATGATTTAAGTTATTTGGCTGTTTATAAAGATTAAGTTGTACCAAACTAAATTAAACCTCGGTTTAGAGTCTTGTTCGACACGTCAGTTGATACGCTATAGAGGTAATAGGGTCACCAATCCTTTCCACATTCACTCTATCTATGCCTTTCATTTTTCTGTAAGTTTCAATGTGAACCCCCCTCAACCTTCTAAACTCCAGCGAGTAGAGGCCCAGTACCGTCAAACGCTCATGTGCTAACCCACTCTTTCCTGAATCATCAAGTCAAGTCAAGTCATGTTTATTTGTCACATACACATACGAGATGTGCAGTGAAATGAAAGTGGCAATGCTCGTGGACTTTTGTGCAAAAAGACAAATAACCAAACAACCAAACAAACTATAAACACAATCATAACACACATATTCTTTTACATAATAAATAATGAAGGGAAAAACGTTCAGTAGAGTTAGTCCCTGGTGAGATAGGCGTTCACAGTCCGAATGGCCTCTGGGAAGAAACTCCTTCTCAACCTCTCCGTTCTCACCGCATGGCAACGGAGGCGTTTGCCTGACTGTAGCAGTTGGAACAGTCCGTTGCAGGGGTGGTAGGGGTCTCCCATGATTTTTTTTGCTCTGGAGTTGCACCTCCTGTTGTATAGTTCCTGCAGGGGGGCGAGTGAAGTTCCCATAGTGCGTTCGGCCGAACGCACTACTCTCTGCAGAGCCTTCTTGTCCTTGGCAGAGCAATTCCCAAACCAGATGGTAATATTTCCGGACAAGATGCTTTCCACCGCCGAGGCGTGTGATACCCATGTCATATCCTCGGAGATGTGGACTCCCAGATATTTAAAACAGTTCACCCTATCCACAGGATCCCCATTTATCCTCAATGGAGTGTACGTCCTCGGATGATGTGCCCTCCTAAAGTCCATGATCAGCTCCTTCGTTTTTTTGATGTTCAAGAGGAGGCTGTTATCCTGGCACCAGAGTGCGAGATCAGCCACCTCCTCCCGTTAGGCCTTCTCGTCGTTGTCTGAGATCAGGCCCACCACCACAGTGTCATCAGCAAACTTAATTATTGAGTTGGAGCTGAACCTAGCCACACAGTCATGTGTGTACAGGGAGTACAATAGGGAGCTGAGGACGCAACCCTGGGGCGATCCTGTGCTCAGGGTGAGGGACTTCGATTCTTGTAAACCTCCTCTGGACTCTCTCCAGAGCCAGCACATCCTTTCTCAGATATGTTGTCCAAATTTGCTCACAGTGCTGCAAATGCATGCTGACCAGCACCTTATAGAGCCTCAGCATTACATCTCTCCTTATAGAGCCTTATAGAGCCTCAGCATTACTTCTCTCCTCATTACATCTCTCCTTATAGATCCTCAGCATTACATCTCTCCTTATAGAGCCTCAGCATTTCATCTCTCCTCATGGAACCTCAGCATTGCATCTCTCCTTTTAGAGCCTCATATAGACTCAGCATTGCATCTCTCCTTATAGGGCCTCAGCATTACATGTCTTGCTTAAAGGTTTATAGCTAAGTCTGCCGACTACTCTTTTTCACTTTTATTGATTAGTACTCAGTTTCTTCCATTTCTCATTCTGTGGCTTTTTGTTCTCTCATATACCTGTATTGTTTCTTTAAGACAAAGTTAAAGGAATTATTTAACTTATCTGCCATTCTCCATATTTAATTCTCCTGCCTCTGCCTGTAAGGACCTCCACCTGCCATATTTAGCATTATCCTCCTGCAGTCCATTTTATGTTCACACCATTCGAGACATAGTATGGACACAGGCCTTTCGGCCCACATCCATGCCAATCGAGATTTATTCTAGCCCCATTTGCTCACATTTCGCTCATATCTCTTCAAATCTTTCCTATCCACATGTGCCTGTCCAAGTGTTTTTAAATGCTGTTATCGTACCTGTTTTAACTATCTCCTCTGGCAGCTCCTTCTATACACACACCATCCTGTGATGGTGTGTCTCTGATCACCAATTAACCCGGTATATAGACTCTCCTCACCGTTCACACAATGCCAGATTGTTCTCAGCATTCATAGAAGACTATCCAGCGATTTTCCGACTGCCTACACGGATTCGATCCTGCCTGCCCCTCTTCGGAACCCTCGCTCAATCCTGAGGCTCTGTGTGAGTATGGTGTACCAATTCCTGTGTTACTACTCTGTGTTACAGTATCATAATAAAGTTAATTACCAACTATACCTGCCTGATTATGTGCTGCTATCGGGTCCAAGCTATACCCGTTACAGTACAATCTGGCCAACAATGGACTCGGCGCACACAACGTCTCCGTCAAACCGCTTCGAGAGGATTGAGCACACGCTCCTGCAGCACGAAGCTATGCTCACTGCCTCCAACTCCGAGATTCGACAGGCTGTGTCAAACCAAGAGCAAGCATTGGTTGCACTAGCCACCCAGGTCCAACAGCTGGCGACCACCCTCGCCCAGGCTACACCCCATGCTTCGCCTCCGGCTCCGACAGCACCAGCTCCCGGTCCGCCAGGACCATCACCTGAGCCCCGGGTGGGAACCCCGGAGTGCTACGCTGGAGACCCGGAGGGCTGCAACCCATTCATTACGAACTGTTTCCATTCTCTTCGCCCTACAGCCCAACACCTTCGCCCAGGAAGCGGCGAGAGTGGCGTTTACCATTAATCACCTGACTGGCTCGGCTGTGGGGAACGGCTGAATGGGAGCGACGCACGCCGGCTTGCTCCTCTTTCCAGGCCTTCGCCGTGGAGCTTCGTAAGGTGTTCGGTGAGGTTTCGATGGGTCCGGACGTTGCGGGAAGTCTGCTGGGGTTGAACCAGGGGAACCAGAGCGTCGCTGACTTCGCCATCGACTTTCGCACCAGGGCCCGTGAGAGTGATTGGGACGCCCCGGCCCAGTGTGACGCTTTCTTGCTGGGCTTGAATGACTTTATCAAGGATGAGTTGGTGTCCCAAGACCTTCCTTCTTCTCTGGATGGGCTTATCGAGCTAACGACCCGTCTGGACCGACGCGTCCTGGCGAGACGTCGGGAGAGGCGACAGGGACAGGCGGACCGCCAGCTATCCACCCAAGGTCGTTTTCCTCCGGAGACTGGACAACCCTCATCAGGGCAACCGTCGGGGCAACCCGAACCCATGCAGTTGGGTCGCACCAGTCTCACCCCCGAGGAACGGGAACGTCGGGGTAACCTCTGTCTCTACTGTGGCCTGGTTCTCACACCCTCGCCACCTTCATAGACTCTGGTTGTGACATTAATCTTATGGACAAGGAACTAGCCCGCCAGCTAGGCATCAGTTGTGTTCCCCTGCCTGAACCTGTTCCCGCCAACACCCTCGACGGCCATCTCCTGGGGACTGTTTCTCACCGGACGGTCCCAGTGCGCATGCTCCTGTCTGGTAATCACCATGAGAACCATACAGTTCCACATCCTGCAGTCTCCCCGTCTTCCCCTCATCCTGGGTTACCCCTGGCTTCGGCGACACAACCCCAATATCGACTGGAGGACGGGGGTCATCTTGGGTTGGAGCTGTTCCTGCCACCAAGTGTGCCTGAAGCAAGCCTCAGCTCCTCAACCGTCCACCTGCTCCAGTTCTGCTCCAGATCTGACGGGGGTCCCAGCCGAGTACCATGAATTTGGGAAGGTTTTTAGCAAGTCTAGGGCCCCTCCCTTCCTCCTCATCGGCCCTATGACTGCGGTATAGACCTCTTGCCTGGTTCCGCTCCTCCTAGGGGTCGCCTTTACTCCCTGTCCGCCCCTGAGAGAGGCGCCATGGAGAAATACATCAACGACTCCTTGGCTGCTGGTCTCATCCGTCCCTCCTCGTCTCCTGCTGGGGCTGGGTTCTTCTTCGTGGAGAAGAAGGACAAATCTCTGCGTCCCTGCATAGATTACCGGGGGCTCAACAGCATCACGGTGAATAATCGCTACCCTCTCCCACTCATCTCCTCTGCTTTCGAGCTCCTGGAGGGGGCCACCATCTTTTCGAAGTTGGATCTA
The DNA here is from genome assembly GCA_038087875.1 of Malacoraja senta. NCBI lineage: Eukaryota > Metazoa > Chordata > Chondrichthyes > Rajiformes > Rajidae > Malacoraja > Malacoraja senta. The sequence goes on from JAXLNO010005430.1 coordinate 282,934, forward strand.
CGCAACGCCTACCACTTGGTCCGCATCAAAGAGGGAGATGACTGGAAGACCGCCTTCAACACTCCCACGGGACATTATGAATACCGGGTGATACCCTTTGGCCTCACCAACGCCCGTCTTCCAGGCTTTGGTCAATGACGTTCTCAGAGACATGTTGAACAAGTACGTGTTCGTCTATCTTGATGACATCCTCATCTTTTCACGGACCAAGGAGGAACACGTACACCACGTCCGGGCAGTTCTACATCGGCTCCTGGAGAACTCGCTCTTCGTTAAAGCTGAGAAGTGCGAGTTTCACTCCCCGTCAGTCTCCTTCCTAGGATACATCGTTGGCCAAGGGAACATCAAGATGGACCCCGTCAAGGTCTCTGCTGTCACCACCTGGCCTGTTCCTGACTCCCGCAAGCAGATCCTGGGGATTGCCAATTTTTACCGACGGTTCATCCGTGGCTACAGTGCTGTGGCCGCACCCCTCACGGCACACACCTCCTCCTAGGTTCCGTTCCGGTGGTCTGCCGCGGCCGACGAAGCTTTTCTGACACTCAAGACACGGTTTACATCGGTCCCCATCCTCCAAGTTCCGGACTCAGAGAGACAGTTCGTGGTGGAAGTGGACGCCTCCGACGTGGGGGTGGGAGCTGTTCTGTCCCAACGGGCTGCCGGGGACCAGAAGCTCCATCCATGCGCCTTCTTCTCCCGACGCCTGACCCCTGCTGAGAGGAATTATGACATTGGCAACCGAGAACTGTTGGCAGTTAAGTTGGCGTTGGAGGAATGGCGTCACTGGCTGGATGGAACCGAGCAGCCTTTCTTGGTTTGGACTGACCACAAGAACCTTGAATACCTCCAGTCAGCCAAGAGGCTCAACGCTCGTCAGGCCCGCTGGTCTCTCTTCTTCACCCACTTCAACTTCTCCCTCTCCTACCGACCTGGGTCCCGCAACGTGAAGCCAGATTCCCTCTCTCGACAGTTCTTGGCGAAGGAGGAGCCTGCCTCTGGCCCCAAGACCATCCTCCCGTCCTCGCACAGGTTTGCCTCCCTCACCTGGGAAGTGGAGGAGAAGGTCAAGGCGGCCTTGGAGAACCAGCCGGGATCCAGCGCATGCCCTCCTGATCGCCTGTTTGTGGTTTCTGCCCTGCGGTCCGACATCCTTCAGTGGGCCCACAGCTCTCGACTCACCTGTCATCCCGGCATTCAGCGGACCAAGGAGATGGTGCTACGGAGGGTCTGGTGGGCATCACTGGAGGAGGACACTCGGGAGTTTGTCAACGCCTGTCCCGTTTGCAACCAGCAAAAGGTCTCACACCAAGCTCCTGCGGGTAATCTGCTTCCACTGCCTGTACCCCATCGACCATGGTCCCACATCTCCCTGGTCGATAGATTTAGCAAGATGGCTCACTTCGTGCCCCTGCCCAAGCTTCCGTCAGCCAAGGAAACTGCCGAGCTCATGTTACTCCACATCTTCAGGCTCCATGGTCTCCCCGTCGATGTGGTCTCCGACCGGGGACCCCAGTTTGCCTCTGTGTTCTGGAGGTAGTTCTGCACGCTTGTGGGGGCCACCGTGAGTCTGACGTCCGGATTTCATCCCCAGTCCAAAGGTTCAGACTGAAAAGAAGAATCAGGAGATGGAGATGGCGCTGCGGTGTATGGTGTCCAAGCATCCCTCCTCCTGGTCCCAGCAGTTGTTGTGGGTGGAGTACGCCCACAACACCCTGACAAGCTCGGCCACTGGGCTCTCCCCTTTCCAGTGTGCCTACGGGTTCCAGCCTCCACTGTTCCCGGCGCTGGTGAAAGAGGTTTCCTGCCCGTCCGTCCAGGCCTTCATTTTTCGCTGCCGCAGGACGTGGACCCAAGCCAGGGCAGCTCTTCTCCGCTCCGTGGACCGTTACGCAACGGCTGCCAACCGTCACCGCACCCAGGCCCCCACCTACCTCGCGGGCCAGAGGGTGTGGCTGTCGACCCGGGACCTTCCCTTGAGGGTGGAGTCCAAGAAGTTGGCACCCAAGTTCATCGGTCCCTTTGAGATCCAGAAGGTCATCAACCCAGTGGCTGTGAGGCTCAAGTTGCCTCGTTCCACGCGGGTCCATCCTACGTTCCACGTGTCCAGAGTAAAGCCTGTCCGGGAGAGCTCCCTGGTCCCCGCAGTCCCTCCTCCTCCACCTCCTCGTCTCATCGACGGAGGCCCCGCCGTTACGGTGCACCGCCTCCTGCGCTCCCGCCGTCGCGGGAGGGGTCTCCAATACCTGGTCGATTGGGAGGGCTACGGTCCAGAGGAGGGGTCCTGGGTTCCTGCTCGACACATCCTGGACGCCTCCCTCATCAGGGAGTTTCACCGGCGTCATCCCGACCAGCCGTCCAAGTCCGCCACTCCTAGAGGGGTCGCCGCCCCTGAGACTCTGTCCCCTCTTCCGTCTGAGGCACCCAGTGACGATGAGACGGAGCTTTCCTCTGATGCTATGGAGGAGGATGCGGCATGGATGTCTCGGACGAATATTAGCCCTCCTCCGGTCCCCCTCGTCCCACCCAACTCTGCGTGGAATTGGGTTTATTTTCTTTATTGTTTTTTGTTTTGGGACGTCAGGAGCCGTCCCTTGAGGGGGAGGGGTTCTGTCACAGTCTGCCCTCTCCTCATTCTCATCCACTTCACCTCCCAGTACTTTTCCACCGGTCCCTCTGTCTCCTCACCTGCCTGCCTGCCACTCCCCTCTCATCAGCCCAACTCTCATCACCTGTTGCACTCAGTTGCCTCTGATCACCTATTAACCCGGTATATAGACTCTCCTCACCGTTCACACAGTGCCAGATTGTTCTCAGCATTCATGCAAGACTCTCCAGCGATTTCCCGACTATGTCTCCTGCCTGCCCCTCTTCGGAACCCTCGCTCAATCCTGAGCCTCTGTGTGTGTACGGTGCACCCATTCCTGTGTTCCTACTCTGTGTTACAGTATCGTAATAAAGTTCATTACCAACTACACCTGCCTGATTCTGTGCTGCTATTGGGTCCAAGCTATATCCGTTACACTGTGAGGTACATGTTGAACTGGCTTGGATTAATTCAATTTTGCTTGGATTAATTCAATTTTGTATCCCTGAATACTTTGTAGTATATATTTATCAAGAGTGATAGTCCTCCATGCTTCCAAAAACAGGTGTAATCTTCCCCCTGTTAGTACAGGCCCTGCACCTTTTATGTTCTAGAAGGAACCAGGCCCACCTACGTCCATGGTTGCCGGTAGCGTGTTCATTTCCTGGGTTTCAGTTTCTTTGTCGGTCGAGGTTTCGGTGTGTGGGGTTGGCGCATCTTCCATGGGGTCCGCTCTGGACCCTGGCCTAAAAAAGACATCCGGGGATGATGTGCGGCCCCCATGCTCCCTGGTGTTGACGCCTGCTGGTGGATGCATAGGGGTGCTGCCGCCTGTGTTGTGTGACTTTGCTCGTTACTGTGCCTGCCCTCATGAGTCCAAGTGCTTTCGACTCCTCATCCAGATCTTTAACTTGTTTCGACAAGTCCTTCCCAAACAGCAAGATTTGTGGTTGCGCAGTTGCAGATTTGCATAACCCTGCAAATTTGGGATTGAGGGCAGGTCTGATGGCATCCTTCCGCAGGCTGTTTATCTCATACTGTGTGTTGCACAGTAGTCAGAGTGTCCTGCTGATTATCGGTCATTTCGACGCCATCAACTGAGCGAGCATAGGACGTGATAGCTGACGTCAGGAGCTTTGAAGATTTTCTCGAGCTTCACCTCCTGGGTTCTTATGCCCAATCCAATGTACCCCCAGATTTGGCTGTTAACGTCCGGTACATTGAGTGAGATGCAGTTCTCCGGAGGCGTGTATGTGTCCATAGCCTCATTGACTACCTGTTCCTGTTGCGGGTTGAAGGACAGGTAGCCTATACTGGCCGCCTGTTTCGACTGCAACGGTTGTCCCGCTCGTGGTGTTACCGCGTACCGGTTGACCACTCCCAGCAGCTCTTCCTGGTCCTGCAACCCCACCACACTGCTGGTGTCTTCAGCCACGGACCCCTCTTCTATGCCTGCCCAGCCCTGCCCCCCAACGCTCCCCTCTGTCGAGGGAGACGCGATGGACAGTGCCGTATACGGTGCTATTGTGGGTGTGCGAGCACTCCCATGGCGGGCTTGCTCCATCTCCCAGAGCAAGTCCCGCTGGAGCATCTGCTCCATCAACCGCTCCATGCGGGATAAACTTTGCTGCTCTCGGGCAGCGCGTCTTCCTGACCGGACTCGTTTGAGTCTATTGGGCGGACCGACTTCTGCTTCGCCTTGCCTCCAACCCGCTGCGTTGGTTCGAGCTGAGCAGCTTGCGGCGTTGGGCTTGGCTGAGCAGACATTGCGTCGGTGACTGTGGACCGCACTCGCTGCGGTTCAGGTGCCGCCGGTCGCCCCCCACTGATGGAACCCTCCTGGGCCATCACAGTCAGACGGGGTGCGACCTTCTATGGTTTCCTTCCCTTGTTCATGTTGTCTAGAAGCACAGAACACAACAAGCGTTTGGCAATAACGACCTCAGAATAAGTTTTACTTACCTGAAGGTCCCGTTTTAAACTCTATTACGGGAGAGCTCGTTCCCCCGCCCGTCGCTGTTGCACTGCGTGAGACGCTATGAAGCGCATGCGTGCTGGCGGGGTCTTCACGGAGTCACTCATGTGACTCCGAAGTAAAATCAAACAGTCCTTATTGCAAACATACACTACTGCTCCACTCTCTCTCCACTGCATCGGGGTTGCCTGTCTGCCTCCTGCACCCATACACAACTTGCTGATTTCATTCACTTTTCCAGTAACTTCCACCCAGTCCTCAAATTCACTCGGAACATCTTTGACATCGCTCTCCCCTGTCTTGATCTCTCCGTTTCCATTACAAGGGACAGATTATTGACAGACATCAACTACTGCACACACACACTGACTCCCACCGACTATACATCATCCCACCATGCCTCTAGCAACGATGCCATCCTCTACGCTCAAGTTCACCATCTCTGTTGCATCTGCTCTCAAGATGAGGGTTTCCACTCGAGCACCCTCTTTCTTTAGCAAATATGGTTCTCCCTGCTGTCGTACGTATATATGGATCCTTCACCTGTATCTCCCGTGTCCTGTAGTTCTACTCTCACTCCCCCTCTCCCCAAATGAACAAGGATAGAGTTACCCTGCTCCTTACCTTTCATACCACCTGCCTCCACATCTGTCATTTCAGCCACCTATATCACCACCACCATTCACATCATCCCATCCTTATCCACAGAGACTGCTCCCTCCACACTCCTTCGTTCCCACCCAAACCATCCCCTCTCAGGTATTTTCCCCTGCAACCGCAAGAGATGTAATACCTGTTCCAATACTTCCTCCATATATACCCTGCAATTCAGTTCTCACTCCCTCTCCCCCATCCCCCCCCCAGGCCACAGACGGAATAAGAATAAAGCTCCCTTTGTCCTGGTCCTTTGCTTTTCATTCCACCAGACTTTGCAACTGCCCATCCCCTCACCTTTCCGCACAGACTGCTCCATCCACAACTCTTTGGTTTACTCATCCTTTCCCACCCGAATGGCCACCTTTCCAGATATTTTTCCCTGCAGCACAGGAGATGCATCCTCTGCAAACTTACTAATCATGCTTGTGTACGTTAGACGGGAATGTACTAGGCATGATTAGTACGGTTCCAGATGATACTAAAGTGAGCAGCTTTATACACAGTGAAGGTGGTGATAGAAACATAGAAACATAGAACATAGGTGCAGGAGTAGGCCATTCGGCCCTTCGAGCCTGCACCGCCATTCAATATGATCATGGCTGATCATCCAACTCAGTATCCTGTACCTGCCTTCTCTCCATACCCCCTGATCCCTTTAGCCACAAGGGCCACATCTAACTCCCTCTTAAATATAGCCAATGCACTGTGGCCTCAACTACCTTCTGTGGCAGAGAATTCCACAGATTCACCACTCTCTGTGTGTGAAAAAATATGTTTTTCTCATCTCGGTCCTAAAAGATTTCCCCCTTAACCTTAAACTGTGACCCCCTGTTCTGGACTTCCCCAACATCGGGAACAATCTTCCTGCATCTAGCCTGTCCAACCCTTAAGAATTTTGTACGTTTCTATAAGACCCCCCCTCAATCTTCTACATTCTAGCGAGTACATCAAAACTGACAGCTGGATCTTGATCATCTGGCAAGTGGGCTGAAGAATGGCTAATGAAGCTTAATGGAGGTAATTGTGAGGGAGGTTTACAATGTGAAGTCTAACCAGGGCAGGCAGGATGAATGGTGGGGCTCTGGGAAATGCAGAGCAGAGGGCTTCTAGTACAGCTAAACGGTTCCATGAAAGTGGCAGTTAGCATAGGTAGCTCAGTGTGTTGAGTATTGAAGTTAGATATTATAATGCGATTGTGCAAGACATTACTGAGCCTACATTTAGAGCATTGTGTACAATTTTGGTCAGGGATGTCATTAAACTGGAAAGAGTCCAGAGAGGATTTACGAGGTTGTTGCCAGGACTCGAGGGCTTGATCTCAGAGAGGGAATCTAGGGAGAGATGGAATCGAGGTATTTTGAGATTAGTTCAGTGCAGCAGTGAGAAACAATGAGTTAGCCAAGCCAGTCCAATCTGTAGATTTTGGGACTGAGACCATAAGGTTGGAGTTGTGGATGGGAAATCAGCAGCGGTGATGACCCACCCAAACCATCACCTCCCTCCCCTGGTACTTTCTCCAGGAACCAGAGGAAATGGAACACTTATCCCTATATTTCCTCACATCCATTCAGGAATCCCATAGTCCTTCAGGTGAGACGAGGTGTCACATGCACCTCCTCTAACCTCTACTGCATTCTGTGCTCCTGATGTGGCCTCTTTTACTTCTTCGCCAAGACCAAACTTAGACTGGGAACCATTTTGTCAAATACATACATTTGGTCCACCGAGGCCAGTTAGATCTCCAAGTTCCTTAACAATTTTATCTCCTCTTCCCATTCCCATACTGACCTTTCTGTCCTGGGCCTCCTCCATTACCAGAATGAGGCCACCTCATATTATCGGGCACAGAATACTCCAGCCGTGGTCTCACCAGGGCCCTGTACAACTGCAGAAGGACCTCTTTGCTCCTGTACTCAACCCATCTTGTTATGAAGGCCAACAGGCCTAAACTGCATATGATACTCCAGGTGTGGTCTCACCAGGGCCCTGTGCAACTGCACGAGAACCTCTGCTCCTTGACTCAACTACTCTTGCTATGAAGGCCAACGGGCCAAAACTGCGCACAATACTCCAGGTGTAGTCTCACCAGAGCTCTTTGCTCCTATACTCAACTCCTCTTATTATAGAAACAGAGAAAATAGGTGCAGGAGAAGGCCATTCGGCCCTTCGAGCCTGCACCGCCATTCGATATGATCATGGCTGATCATCCAACTCAGTATCCTGTACCTGCCTTCTCTCCATACCCCCTGATCCCTTTAGCCACAAGGGCAACATCTAACTCCCTCTTAAAAATAGCCAATGAACTGGCCTCAACTACCTTCTGCGGGAGAGAATTCCAGAATTCCAGATATTCAAAAGTTTTCCTCATCTCGGTCCTAAAAGATTTCCCCTTTATCCTTAAACTGTGACCCCTTGTTCTGGACTTCCCCAACATCGGGAACACTCTTCCTGCATCTAGCCTGTCCAACCCCTTAAGAATTTTGTAAGTTTCTATAAGATCCCCCCTCAATCTTCTAAATTCTAGCGAGTACAAGCCGAGTCTATCCAGTCTTTCTTCATATGAAAGTCCTGACATCCCAGGAATCAGTCTGGTGAACCTTCTCTGTACTCCCTCTATGGCAAGAATGTCTTTCCTCAGATTAGGAGACCAAAACTGTACGCAATACTCCAGGTGTGGTCTCACCAAGACCCTGTACAACTGCAGTAGAACCTCCCTGCTCCTATACTCAAATCCTTTTGCTATGAATGCTAACATACCAGTCGCCTTCTTCTCTGCCTGCTGCACCTGCATGCCTACTTTTAATGACTGGTGTACCATGACACCCAGGTCTCGTTGCATCTCCCCCTTTCCTAATGGGCCACCATTCAGATAATAATCTACTTTCCTGTTTTTGCCACCAAAGTGGATAACCTCACATTTATCCACATTATACTGCATCTGCCATGCATTTGCCCACTCACCCAGCCTATCTAAGTCACCTTGCAGCCTCCTAGCATCCTCCTCACAGCTAACACTGCCCCCCAGCTTCGTGTCATCCGCAAACTTGGAGATGTTGCATTCAATTCCATCGTCCAAATCATTAATTTTTTTTTTTTTAATTAATTTTTTTTTTAAATTATTTTTATTAGAAGTACGGTAAATTACAGTAATACACAACACATATATCTTAATACATTTTTTGTTACGCTTCATTTTTTTTAGCTTTAAAAGAAAGATAGAAGTAAGAAAAGTAAAGAAAGTGCGCAAGAGTCGTGAAGTGCAAGAGATTGTTGGGAAAAGAAAGCCCCTTAGAAAAGAAGTTAGAGAAGGAAGTAAAGTAAGAAAATAGACCCTAGAAAAAAAAGAAAAAGAAAGTAGGAACAATCGCAGAAAGGGACTACCAACCAAGTCTGTTTTTGTTGTTTTACCTCCCATTACCAGGTCCTGATACCATTTATTTATTTATTTATTTTTTAAATTACTATTGCACCTCATGCTTGTAATAGGTCCAGAAACGTAGACCACGTCTTTTGGAATTGGTCTGCTTTACGTTCTAAGAGGAATCTTATCTCTTCCAGATGTAATGTTTCAAACATATTTGATGTCCACATTTTTATTGTTGGTGTGGGCGCATTTTTCCAGAATTTAAGTATGAGCTTTTTTCCCATTATTAGCCCGTAATTGAATAAATTCTTCCGATACACGTTTAATTCAGGGATACCTTCCGATATTCCAAAAATGATCCATTCTGGTTTTGGTACCAGTTTTATTTTAATTAATTTTGAAAAAATATCAAATATTTCATACCAAAATTTTTGGATTTTTGTACAAAAAACAAAAGAATGCGCTATGGTAGCTTCTTGACATAGACATTTATCACAGATTGGTGAAACATTAGGAAAGATTTTATTTAATTTAGTTTTTGAATAATATAGTCTATGTAATGTTTTGAATTGGATGAGCGTATGTCGTACGTTGATCGAACATTTATGCACCTGTAGTAAATGATTATCCCAGCTCTCTTTTGAATTTTTTATAGCTAATTCTTGTTCCCAGTCTCTTCTAATTCCTTCTGTTGTGGGTATTTCTATGTTTAAAATGATATTATATAAGTACGATATTAGATTAGGTGATTCCGCCTTTGTCTTCATTGCTTCATCTAGTAAGTCGGAAGGCATATTATGATAGTCTTTTGTGTATTTTTTCAGATAATCACGAATTTGTAGATATTTAAAATATTGGTTATTTTTCAAATTATATTTCAGTTGTAGTTGTTGAAATAATAGTAATTTTCCCAATTCATACAGATCTTCGAGCGTTTTGATTCCCATTCTTTCCCATTGTATAAATGATTTGTCTATGATTGAAGGTTTAAACGATGGGTTATTGACTATTGGTATTGAGAGAGATAGGTTTCTTAATTTTAGATTCTGTTTTATTTGTTTCCATGTTCTAATTGTGCTATATATAATTGGATTTTTATTATAATTTTTATTATTCTAATTTATTGGAGAGAGAATAATCGCTCCTATATTACTCGGGGAGCAGTCCCCTTTTTCCATTACAATCCAGTCCGCCTGCTGGGCAGAATTGTCCAGCAAGTGAATCATATTTTTAATATTTACTGCCCAATTATAATACATAAAGTTAGGGAGCGCTAGACCCCCCAACTCTTTTCGTTTATTAAGGTGTGCTCTTTGTATTCTATGGGATTTATAATCCCATATAAAATTTGTAATGTCTGAGTCCAATTTTTTGAAAAACTTTTTTGGGAGATATATAGGTATTGATTGAAATGGGTATAGGATTTGTGGTAAGAAAATCATTTTTATAGCATTTATTCTGCCAATTAAGGACATCGGAAGTGTTTTCCAGAATTTAATCATATTATTTAATTTCTTAAGTAAGGGATTATAATTGGCTTTAAACATATCCTGGTAATTTCTAGTAATTTCAATTCCCAAATATTTGAATTTTTCTGTAGCTATTTTAAAGGGGAATTTCCTGAGGTGTGTTGAGTCTTTTGGTTTTATCGACATAATTTCACTTTTGTTCCAATTTATTCTATATCCTGAGAAGGATCCAAAGTCCTCAATTAAATTTAATATATTTGGTATACTAATTTGTGGTTTTGTGATGTACAGTCCAAATCATTAATAACGGTTATGAAGGCCAATATGCCAAAATTGTACACAATACTCCAGGTGTGGTCTCATCAGGGCCCTGTACAACTGCAGAAGGACGTCTTTGCTCCAAGACTCAACTCTGTCTTCGTTTTCTTTAGTGTACTTTCCAAATAAAATGAAAACATATTTTACACTTTGTGGACAACTGAATGTTTGAAATATGTTCTTCAAACAGTTTAGTCCAGTTTAGTTTAGATACAGCGCGGAAACAGGCCCTTCGGCCCACCGATTCCGTGCCGACCAGCGATTGCCCATTCACACGCTAGTTTAGTTTAGAGATACAGCGCGGAAACAGGCCCTTCAGCCCACCGAGTCCGTGCCGACCAGCGATCCCCGCACACTAACACTATCCTACACACACACACAGGGGGGCAATTTACAATCTTTACCAGAAGCCAATTAACCTACAAACCCGCATGTCTTTGGAGTGTGGGTGGAAACCGGAACGCCAGGAGAAAACCCACGCAGGTCACGGGGAGAGAACGTTCAAACTCCATACAGACAGCGCCCGTGGTCGGGATCGAAACCTGGTCTCTGGCGCCGTGAGGCGGCAACTCTACCGCTGGGACACCGTGATGCCCAGAGAGGGAGGGAGAGGTGAATACTTATCTTTCCCTCATCCCTCCCTCGTCCCTCTCATTCCCTCTCTCCCTCTCTCTCTCTCTCTCTCCCTCTCTCCCTCTTCCCTCTCATCCTCTCCTCTCTCCCCACTTCCCCTCTCTCCCTCTCTCCCTCTCTCACCCCTCCCTGCCCCTCTCCCTGTCCCTCCATCCCTGGTGAGACCACACATGGAGTATTGTGGGCAATTTTGGCCTGTTGGCCTTCATAAAAAAAGGAGTTGAGTATAGGGGTAGATAGGTCCTTGTGCAGTTGTACAGTGCCCTAGTGAGACCACACCTGGAGTATTGTGTGCAGTTTTAGTCTCCCCAATTTATAACCATATAACAATTACAGCACGGAAACAGGCCATCTCGGCCCTACAAGTCCGTGTCGAACAATTATTTTCCCCTAGTCCCATCTACCTGCACTCAGACCATAACCCTCCATTCCTTTCCCATCCATATACCTATCCAATTTATTTTTAAATGATAAAATCGAACCTGCATCCACCACTTCCACTGGAAGCTCATTCCACACAGCTACCACTCTCTGAGTAAAGAAGTTCCCCCTCATGTTACCCCTAAACGTCTGTCCCTTAATTCTGAAGTCATGTCCTCTTGTTTGAATCTTCCCTACTCTCAATGGGAAAAGCTTGTCCACGTCAACTCTGTCTATCCCTCTCATCATTTTAAAGACCTCTATCAAGTCCACCCTTAACCTATTGCGCTCCAGAGAATAAAGACCTATCTTGTTCAACCTTTCTCTGTAACTTAGTTGCTGAAACCCAGGCAACATTCTAGTAAATCTCCTCTATGCTCTCTATTTTGTTGACATCATTCCTATAATTGGGCGACCAAAATTGTACACCATACTCTAGAATTGGCCTCACCAATCCCTTGTACAATTTTAACATTACATCCCAACTTCTATACTCAATGCTCTGATTTATAAAGGCTAGCACACGAAAATCATTCTTTACCACCCTATCTACATGAGATTCCACCTTCAGGGAACTGTGCACAGTTATTCCCAGATCCCTCTTCACCTGCATTGCTCATTTCGCTACCATTTACCATGTACGTCCTATTTTGATTTGTCCTGCCAAGATGGAGCACCTCATACTTATCAGCATTAAACTCCATCTGCCATCTTTCAGCCCATTCTTCCAAATGGCCTAAATCTCTCTAGACTTTGGAAATCTACTTCATTATCCACAACACCACATATCTTAGTATCATCTGCATACATACTAATCCAATTTACCACACCATCATCCAGATCATTGATGTACATGACAAACAACAGTGGACCCAACACAGGACCCCTGAGGCACCCCACGAGTCACCTGCCTCCAACCTGACAAACAACCATCCACCATTACTCTCTGGCTTCTCCATTCAGCCACTGTTGAATCCATCTTGCTACTCCTGCATTTATACCCAACAATTGAACTTTCTTAACCAACCTTCCATGAGGAACCTTGTCAAAGGCCTCCATACAGACAACATCCACTGCTTTACCCTCATCAATTTCCCTAGTAACTTCTTCAAAAAATCAAGAACATTAGTCAAACATGACCTTCCAGGCACAAATCCATGTTGACTGTTTCCTAATCAGACCCTATTTATCCAGATGCTTCTATATATTATCTCTAAGTATATTTTCCATTAATTTGCCCACCACTGAAGTCAACTAACAGGTCTATAATTGCTAGGTTTACTCTTAGAACCCTTTTTAAACAATGGAACAACATGCGCAGTACGCCAATCCTCGGGCACTATTCCCGTTTCTAATGACATTTGAAATATTTCTGTTTTAGCCCCGGCTATTTCTACGCTAACTTCCCTCAATGTCCTAGGGAATATCCTGTCAGGACATGGAGACTTATCCACTTTTATATTTTTCAAAGGTGTCAGTACTTCTTTTTCTTTGAATCATATAGTAAGCATGGCTACTCTACTTGCTTCTAGCCTTTCTCCAATCAAAAATCTCAAACTAGGTCCAGTTCTGACCCTCTCCATAATTATATTGATACTAATGGTATTGTGATCACTGGACCCGAAGTGCTCCCCAACGCATACCTCCGCCACCTGACCTGTCTCATTTCCTAACAGGAGGTCCAGCACTGCCCCTTCTCTAGTAGGCACCTCTATGTATTGTTGCAAAAAACTATCCTGCACACATTTTACAAACTCCAAACCATCCAGCCCATTTACAGAATGTGTTTCCCACTCTATGTGTGGAAAATTAAAATCTCCCACAATCACTACCTTGTGCTTACTACTAATATCTGCTATCTCGTTACATATTTGCTCTTCCAATTCTCGCTCCCCATTTGGTGGTCTATAATACACCCCTAATAGTGTTGTTACACCTTTCCCACTTCTCAGTTCCACCCAAATAGCCTCCCTCGACGAATCCTCCAATCTATCCTGCCAAAGCACTGCTATAATATCTTCCCTGACAAGCAATGCAACACCTCCACCTCTTGCCCCTCCAATTCTATCACACCTGAAGCAACGAAATCCTGGAATATTTAGTTTCCAATCACAGCCCTCCCCCAACCATGTTTCACTGATCGCCACAACATCATACTTCCAGCTATCAATCCAGGCTCTAAGTTCACCCACCTTTCTGACAATGCTCCTAGCATTAAAATATGCACATTTAAGAAACCCCCCGCCT
>JAXLNO010005430.1:296800-456591 GCA_038087875.1 Malacoraja senta
ATACTTACCAAAGAAGTTTAAAAAAAAAACTCGACTCAGATATCACTAATTTTATATGGGACTATAAATCACATAGAATACAAAAAACTCATCTGAATAAACCTAAAGTATTAGGGGGTTTAGCACTACCTAATTTTATGTATTATTATTGGTCAGTAAATATTAAAAATATGATTCAACTGATGGATAACTCCGCCCAGCAAGCGGACTGGATTGTAATGGAGAAAGAGGATTGCTCCTCTAGAAACATTGGAGCGATCCTCCTCTCTCCAATGAAATTGAATAACATAAATTATAATAAGAACCCAATTATCCATAGTACAATCCGAATTTGGAAACAAATAAAACAAAATTTAAAATTAAGAAATTTATCACTTTTATTACCTATAGTCAATAACCCTTCGTTTAATCCTTCTATTATAGATAAAGCTTATACACAATGGGATAGATTAGGAATTAAAACGCTTGGTGACTTGTATGAAACTGGAAAATTACTTTTCATTTCAACAATTACAAATAAAATATAAACTCGGAAATAATCAATATTTTAAATATTTTCAAATATGCGACTATTTGAAAAAATATACAAAAGATCATCATAATAACCCAGCAGATGTACTGGACGAGGCAATGCAGATAAAAGCGGAATCAGCAAACTTAATATCATATTTGTATAATATTATCTTAAATGCACAAATACCATCTACGGAGGGTATCAGAAGAGACTGGGAACAAGAGTTAGCTATTAAAATTTCAAAGGAAAGTTGGAATGAATACTTATTAAACGTGCATAAATGCTCGATTAATGTAAGACACACTTTAATACAATTTAAAATTTTACATAGATTATATTATTCGAAAACTAAAATTCATAATATTTTCCCAAATGTATCATCTATTTGTGATAAATGTCAATCCCAAGAAGCTACTATAACGCACTCATTCGTTTCTTGTACAAAAATTCAAAAATTTTGGAATGAAATTTTTGAAATCTTTACAAAGTTATTTAAAACAAGACTGATACCCAAAGCAGAATGGATTATCTTCGGTATAACGGAAGATGGTCCAGAACTAAATGTGTTTCAAACGAAACTAATGGACTATGGGTTAATAACTGGAAAAAAGCTAATTCTAAAATTTTGGAAGAAGGCTCCAATACCAACTATAAATATGTGGATTTCAAATATGTTTGAAACATTACACCTAGAAGAGATAAGACTCCTCCTAGCAGGTAAACCAGATCATTTCCACCTGACGTGGTCTGCATTTATAGAATTATTGCAAACATAAGGTGCAAAAGTACTTAAAAAAAAAAAATCGAGGTCAGGTAAGGGGGGATGATAGTTGAAGAGTTGGTATGTCCCATTTACGTAATGCTCATAAAAATATTTGTTTCTCTCTTTTTCCTCTTTCTCTCTATCTTTTTTTCCTAGGGTCTATTTCTTAACTCTTTTTCCTTTGTTTTTAATTTTGCTCTTATAGGGTCTTTGTCCTTTTTTGTTGTCACATTTTCTACACTTCCACTTTTTCCTTCACTTTCTTCTTTCTTTCAATCTTTTCCTTTTCTAGTGTAAAAAATAAATGGAGTACATTAATTGTAAGAAGATATAAATGACAAGTACTAATGTATGTGGTTGTAATGTAATGTACTTCTCATAAAATACAAATTTAAAAAAAAAATGTTAATCTATTCTTAAGAAATTGATAGATGTTTAGATCTAGTAATTGAATTTTGTAATTAGCTACAATTAGGTAACTAACTAATTATATGCTTTACTTTCATGTCTTCTAAGTAAGATTGTTTCATATTTGTTTCAGAATGCTTCAATCTATAATAACTGAAAATTTCTTTCAGTTATCTTAATTTTTAAGAAAGTTATGGGCTTTTAACTGTCCTCGATCACAGCTTTTGAGATGTCAATGGAAAAGCAATAGGGAACTAGATGCTAATTTCCGAGTATGAAAATGGCCATAACTTCTTTAATACTGAAGATATGAAAGTGCATTAGGTGTCAAATTATACTTCTTTTTATGCTTTATCTGATGGGATAAATTGCAGACTTTATTTTTTAAATCTCAAAATTTTGTAACATTGCTAGATAGAGAGAAAAACAGCGAGGCACGTAGGGAGAGATAGGCAGATGGGAAAGAGACAGAGAGAAGAGAGTTGCAGAGAGAGGGACAGAGCGAGAGATAGAGAGATAGAGAGAGGGAGAAAGAAAGAAGAGAGAGACGAAGAGAGAGAGGGATAGAGAGAGAGACAGTGAGATAGAGAGAGGGAGAAAGTGAGCCAGTTACAGAGAGAGAGACAAGAGAGGGCCATAGAAACATAGACAATAGGTGCAGGAGTAGGCCATTCGGCCCTTCGAGCGTGCACCGCCATTCAATATGATCATGGCTGATCATCCAACTCAGTATCCTGTACCTGCCTTCTCTCCATACCCCCTCATCCCTTTAGCCACAAGGGCCACATCTAACTCCCTCTTAAATGTAGCCAATGAACTGGCCACAACTACATTCTGTGGCAGAGAATTCCACAGATTCACCACTCTCTGTGTAAAAAATGTTTTTCTCATCTCGGTCCTAAAAGATTGCCCCCTTTATCCTTCAACTGTGACCCCTTGTTCTGGACTTCCCTAACATCGGAAACAATCTTCCTGCATCTAGCCTGTCCAACCCCTTATGAATTTTGTAAGTTTCTATAAGATCCCCCCTCAATCTTCTAAATTCTAGCGAGTACAAGCCGAGTCTATCCAGTCTTTCTTCATATGAAAGTCCTGACATCCCAGGAATCAGTCTGGTGAACCTTCTCTGCACTCCCTCTATGGGTATAATGTCCTTCCTCAGATTAGGAGACCAAAACTGCACGCAATACTCCAGGTGTGGTCTCACCAAGACCCTGTACAACTGCAGTGGAACCTCCCTGCCCCTATACTCAAATCATTTTGCTATGAATGCTAACATACCATTCGATTTCTTCACTGCCTGCTGCACCTGCATGCCTACTTTTACCGTGCACCATGACACCCAGGTCTCGTTGCATCTCCCCTTTTCCTAATCGTCCACCATTCAGATAATAGTCTACTTTCCTGTTTTTGCCACCAAAGTGGATAACCTCACATGTATCCACATTATACTGCATCTGCCATGCATTTGCCCACTCACCCAGCCTATCCAAGTCACCTTGCAGCCTGCTTGCATCCTCCTAACAGTTAACACTGCCCCCCAGCTTAGTGTCATCCACAAATTTGGAGATGTTGCATTCAATTCCCTCATCAAAATCATTAATATATTTTGTAAACTAGTCCAAGTGCAGACCCGTTGGGTCTGTTCCCCCAACGTGCGGTTGTGTGTGGGGGGGGGAGGTGGCATGCAGCGTCACACACACTAACAATCCCCCCCCCCACTCATGCTAATTACCCCCCTTGATATTATATTAATATTATTAATTTGCTCCTTTTACCCCATAACCACCCTATCTACTGATGCATAGCCCCCAACTTGCAGTCACATCTAGAGGGGGGGGGGAAGAGAGTGAGGGCAGAGAGAGAAGGGGCAGAGACAGAGAGAGAGGGGCAAGAGGGAGAGAGGGGTGGAGAGGAGGAGAAGAGGGAGGGTGGGTGAGGAGGGAAAGGTGGGGGAGGAGGGGAGGAGAGAGAGAGGGTGAGAGTGAGGGGGATAGAGAGGGGGTGCTGAGAGGGGGTGAGGTGGGGAGCACGGAGGGGAGGTAAGGGGGAGGGGGGAGGGAAGAGGGTAGTGGGTGTGGTGGGGAGGGGGTTTAGGGGAGGGAGGGTGGGGGAGGGAGAGAGCGGGGAGGGGAGGAGAGAGGGGGAGGGAAGGGGGGAGGAGAGAGGGCAAGGGGAGGGGGAGAGAGGGGAAAGAGGGGGAGAGAGAGGGTGTGCTGAGAGGGGAGGACGAGAGGTGGGGAGCAGGGAGGGGAGGGAGGGTGGAGGGAAGGGGGGTAGGGGTGGGTTTAGGGGAGGAATGGTGGGGGAGGGGATGGAGGGGGGAGAAAAAGAGGGGAGAGGAGAGGGGGGGAGAGGATAGTGGGGGGAGGAGAGAGAGGAGAGGGGGGAGGGGAGAGAGAGAGGGGGGGAGGGGGGAGGGGGGAGAGGAGAGGGGGAGGAGAGTGGGGGGAGGAAAGTGGAGGGGGGAGAGGAGAGGGGGGAGGGAGAGGAAGGGGGGGAGAACCTAAAAAACATTTTAGAACCAAAAAAGACACATTAAGCATTGTAGGACCAAAAGAGGCACTTTTTGCAAACCTTTTAGAAACCAATAAACACTTTTGCAAACATTTTAGAACTAATAGACACATTCTGCAAACGTTTTAGAACCACTAAGGACACTTACATTTGAGTAGACATGTGTTCAGTGTTTTCACAGCTCAGAGAAACGTGGCCCTCTGCCTTCCTCCATCTTGAAGAGACTGAGGCACACCACTTCCTGGTATTATAGTCCCCCCCTGCCGCCAGCAGGGGCAGCAGAGAGAATGGGGAATTTTGTAAAAACATTAATATCTCTGTCCCTTTTCATCGACAGGAAAAATTCCTTGGCACACGTACGGCGGAGGGGGGCTCGGAGCAAGGTGGCCAAAAATGACGGCCGTAGGTGGCGGCATTCTCTCGGAAATCGCAGCACAGATGGCCAAATCGGTCAAGAACAGACTTTTAGTAATCTAAGATAACTGGGGTCCCAGCACTGAGCCTTGCGTTACCCCACTAGTCACTGCCTGCCATTTACTCCTACACTTTGCTTCCTGTCTGCCGGCCAGTTCTCTATCCACATCAACACTGAATCCCCAATACCGTGTGCTTTAAGTTTGTATATTAATCTCTTATGTGGGACCTTGCCGAAAGCCTTTTGAAAGTCCAGATATAACACATCTACTGGTTCTACCTTATCCACTCTACTAGTTACATCCTCGAAAAATTCTATAAGATTCGTCAGACATGATTTGCCTTTCGTAAATCCATTCTGACTTTGTCCAATGATTTCACCACTTTCCAAATGTGCTGCTATCTCATCTTTACTAACTGACTCTAGCAGTTTCCCCACTACCGATGTTAGACTAACTACTCTGTAATTCCCCGTTTTCTCTCTCCCTCCATTTTTAAAAAGTGGGGTTACATTAGCCACTCTCCAATCCTCAGGAACTACTCCAGAATCTAAAGAGTTTTGAAAAATTATCACTAATGCATCCACTATTTCTGCGGCTACTCCCTTAAGTACTCTGGGATGCAGCCTATCTGGCCCTGGGGATTTATCGGCCTTTAATCCATTCAATTTACCTAACACCACTTCCCGGCTAAACTGGATTTCACTCAGTTCCTCAATCTCATTTGACACCCGGTCACCTGCTATTTCCGGCAGATTATTTATGTCTTCCTTAGTGAAGACAGAACCAAAGTAATTATTGAATTGGTCTGCCATGTCTTTGTTCCACATGATCTATTCACCTGTATCTGACTGCAATGGACCTACATTTGTTTTAACTCATCTTTTTCTCTTCACATATCTATAAAAACCTTTGCAGTCAGTTTTTATGTGCCCTGCCAGTTTTCTTTCATAATCGATTTTCCCTTTCCTAATTAAGCCGTTTGTCCTCCTCTGCTGGACACTGAATTTCTCCCAGTCCTCTGGTAGGCTGCTTGTTCTGGCTAATCTGTATGCTTCATCTTTTGCTTTGATACTATCCCTGGTTTCCCTTGTTATCCACGGAGGCACTACCTTCCCTGATTTATTATTTTGCCAAACAGGGATGAACAATTGTTGTAGTTCATCCATGCAGTCTTTAAATGCCTTCCATTGCATATCCATCATCAACCCTTTAAGAATCAATTGCCAGTCTGTCTTGGCCAATTCACATCTCATACCCTCAAAGTTACCTTTCTTTAAGTTCAGGACCCTTGTTTCTGAATTAACAATGTCACTCTCCATCCTAATGAAGAACTCAACCATATTATTCAAATTCAGCTTCAAATTCCTGGGCGTGCACATCTCTGAAGATCTTTCCTGGTCTGAGAACAATGATGCCATTATTAAGAAAGCACATCAGCGCCTCTACTTCCTGAGAAGATTACGGAGGGTCGGTTTGTCAAGGAGGACGCTCTCTAACTTCTACAGGTGCACAGTAGAGAGCATGCTGACCAGTTGCATCGTGGCATGGTTCGGCAACTTGAGTGCCCTGGAGAGGAAAAGACTACAAAAAGTAGTAAACACTGCCCAGTCCATCATCGGCTCTGACCTCCCTTCCATCGAGGGGATCTACCACAGTCGCTGCCTCAAAAAGGCTGGCAGCATCATCAAGGACCCACACCATCCTGGCCACACACTCATCTCCCTACTAACTTCAGGTAGAAGGTACAGGAGCCTGAAGACTGCAACGACCAGGTTCACGAACAGCTACTTCCCCACAGCCATCAGGCTATTAAACCTGGCTCGGACATAACACTGAACTTTACTAGCCAATAGTGTTATTTGCACGTTATCAGTATATTGACCATTGTGTATATATTTATAGAATTCCTTGTAGTAAATGCCTACTATGTTCTGTTGTGCTCAAGCAAAGCAAGAATTTCATTGTCGTACCAGGGACACATGACAATAAACTCACTTGACTTGACTTGACTTGACTTGACTTATGGTCACTCTTGCCCAAGGGGGCACGTACAACATGACTGCTAACTAACCCTTCCTCATTACTCAATACCCAATCTAGAATAGCCTGCTCTCTCGTTGGTTCGTCTAAATGTTGGTTTAGAAAACTATCCCGCATACATTCCAAGAAATCCTCTTCCTCAGCACCCCTGCCAATTTGATTCACCCAATCTATATGTAGATTAAAGTCACCCATTATAACTGTTCCACCTTTGTTGCACACATTTCTAATTTCCTGTTTGATGCCATCCCCAACTCCACTACTACTGTTAGGTGGCCTGTACACAACTCCCATTAGCGTTTTCTGCCCCTTAGTGTTTCACAGCTCCACCCATATCGATTTCACATCCTCCAAGCTCATGTCCTTCCTTTCTATTGCGTTAATCTGCTCTCTAACCAGCAATGCTAGCCCACCACTTTCTGTCTATCGCTCCTGAATATTGAATATCCCTGGATGTTCAGCTCCCAGCCTTGGTCACCCTGGAGCCATGTCTCCATGATCCCAACTATATCATAATCATTAATGGCTATCTGCACATTCAACTCATCCACCTTATTACGAATGCTCCTTGCATTGAGACACAAAGCCTTCAGGCTTGTTTTTACAACACTGAGACACAAAGGCCTTCAGGCTGGTCACCTATTCCTTCGCTCCGTAGATGCTGCCTCATCCGCGGAGTTACTCCAGCATTTTGGGTCTACCTTCGATTTTCCAGCATCTGCAGGTGTCTTGTTTATTCCATTCCATTGCGGCTCTTACAAAGAACGAGTCCTTATAAATATCTGTCCTGGCCAATGGTGGTTCTATTTGCAGATCATTTCTATTTCCTGTCCTATGTGTTGAGTACATTATGTATCTATCTGCAGTTAGACCCACGGTTGGCAGGAATGGGTCTATGTTCACCCAAATCTTCTGTCCCAGAGAGTGAGAGAGAAGGAGATACAGAGAGAGAGTGAGAGAGAGGGAGAGAGATAGAGGGGGGGGGGAGATAGATAGACAGGGAGAGACAGAGAGTGAGAGAGAGACAAACACACACACACACACACACACACACACACAGACACACAGAGAGAGATAGAGTGTGTGTGAGAGAGAGATAGACAGAGAGAGAGACAGAGAGAGAGAAAGAGAGAGAGAGAGATAGGAAGAGAGAGGAAGAGAGAGAGACAGAGACAGAGAGAGAGAGACAGAGGGAGACAGAGAGACAGACAGAGACAGAGAGAGAGAAAAAGAGAGAGAGACAGACAGGGTGATAGATAGATATAGAGATGGGGAGATAGAGGGAGAGTCAGAGAGAGACTGAGAGAGAAAGAGAGAGAGAGATATATAGACAGGGAGGTGGAGAGAGAGAGAGAGAGAGAGACAGAGACAGAGACAGAGAGAGAGACGCAGTAAAGGAAACAGAAGCTGGTGTGACTTCAGTGTGGTGGGAGAGAGAGAGAGAGAGATGGACAGACAGAAAGAGAGAGAGAGAGAGAGAGAGAGAGAGAGAGAGAGAGAGAGAGAGAGAGAGAGGAAGAGACAGAGGGAGACAGACAGAGAGTGAGAGAGAGAGAGAGATGCAGAAAGAGAGACAGAGAGAGAAAGAGTGAGGTATGGAGGGAGAAAGCGAGACAGTTACAGAGAGGAAGACATGAAAAGGACAGAGAGAGAGGGAGAGACTGAGAAAGAGAGAGAAACATACAGAGAGAGAGAGAGTGCTGGAGTAACTCAGAGGGACAGGCAGCATATCAGGAGAAGATAAACACAAAATGCTGGAGTAACTCAGCGGGTCAGGCAGCATCTGTGGGTGACATTTTGGGTCGAATGCACACACACAAACACCTCCGCTCGGTCCACAATAACCAACCTGATCTCCCAGTGGCTCAGCACTTCAACTACCCCTCCCATTCCGAATCCAACTTGTCTATCCTGGGTCTCCTCCATGGCCAGAGTGAGGACCACCGTATATTGGAGAAGCAGTACCGCATATTTCGCTTGGGCAGTTTGCACCCCAACTGTATGAACATTGACTTCTCAAATTTAAAGTAGTCCCTACTTTCTCCTCCCCTTCCCTGCTCTCCCTCTGCACACTGGCTCCACCTCTTCCTTTCTTCTTCCCGACTCCCCCAGCTTCACATCAGTCTGAAGAAGGGTTTTGACCCGAAACATTGCCTATTTCCTTTGCTCCGTAGATGCTGCCTCACCTGCTGAGTTTCTCCATCATTATTGTCTCTCTTCAATTTTCCAGCATCCGCAGTTTCTTCTAAGGCATTTGAAAGTGTTTTTTTTAAGAAAATTTTGACGCATTTGTGCCTTACGTAACAAATAAAGCAAGTTGATCCTGACCTCGCTGGGAAAGAATTTAATTTGGTCCATAAATTAAAAATGGAGATTTGCTGAAAAACAGAAAGCAGTCAAATTTAAAAGATAATTTTCCCAGCAATATAAATTCTGAGAAAATCTTAGAAGCTTGGTTTATACTTATCACTGAAACAATGTATTAACTATGTATTAACATAGAGATGTATTGTCAGAGCACAGAACCATATTCAATATCTGTCTGAACTGCCTGTCCCAGCTAAGGACAGGGTAGAGGCTTTCATCCAAGTCTTACAAGCTTGTTTTAGTTCACAGACGGATGCCCATTCTGGAACCAAGATGGATGTCCTTTGAAAACAAAATGTAGTTAGTTGTCCTTCCGGAATGGGCAGCTGTGCTGAAGCTGTGCCTAGATTTGAGAATAAGGCCGACATTGCAAATATATGTGTCCAGCCTCCCATACGCTACAGATCTGTCACTCAGATTTAGGTGTGTTTTATTGATAAGAACATGTATAATTACTCCAACTTCCCTTTGTTCATTGAGTGGAGCCCGAGGAGCACCGAGCAACGTGTGTGCTATTTGTAGATACATGGTAAATGTATATCGGGATATAGGGAATACATGGTAAATGGTAGGGAATTGAAGAATGCAGGTGAACAGAGGGATCTGGGAATAACTGTGCACAGTTCCCTGAAAGTGGAATCTCATGTAGATAGGGTGGTAAAGTAAGCTTTTGATGTTCTGGCTTTTATAAATCAGAGCATTGAGTATAGAAGTTGGGATGTAATGTTAAAATTGTACAAGGCATTGGTGAGGCCAATTCTGGAGTATGGGGTACAATTTTGGTCGCCTAATTATAGGAAGGATGTCAACAAAATAGAGAGAGTACAGAGGAGATTTACAAGAATGTTGCCTGGGTTTCAGCAATTAAGTTACAGAGAAAGGTTGAACAAGTTAGGGCTTTATTCTTTGGAGCGCAGAAGGTTAAGGGGGGACTTGATAGAGGTCTTTAAAATGATGAGAGGGATAGACAGAGTTGACGTGGATAAGCTTTTCCCACTGAGAGTAGGGAAGATTCAAACAAGGGGACATGACTTGAAAATTAAGGGACAGAAGTTTAGGGGTAACATGAGGGGGAACTTCTTTACTCAGAGAGTGGTGGCTGTGTGGAATGAGCTTCCAGTGAAGGTGGTGGAGGCAGGTTCGTTTTTATCATTTAAAAATAAATTGGATAGTTATATGGACGGGAAAGGAATGGAGGGTTATGGTCTGAGCACAGGTATATGGGACCAGGGGAGAATATGTGTTCGGCACGGACTAGAAGGGTCGAGATGGCCTGTTTCTGTGCTGTAAATTGTTATATGGTTATATAGATCTCCCCAGCCACTCCCGTCTGGCAAATTGATTAAAAGACTGCTTTGATTTACCTTTAACAATTTTGTTGCTGTCTGCTTTCTTTAAGAGACGAACTTTGACAACTGCGCTCTTTGGAATTTTTCAGAATTCAGGTTCTACTATTAATAATGAAAGAAAATGCCAACCATCTCCAGAAATGATCAGAAATTATTCTCGCCTCCATGCATATCTGTAGCCGGAGGGCAGTCAGCCACCTCCCTACTATTTCAAAGATAGTCCTGCACTCGGCGATGTTTCATTTCCTATAAGGGTCGTTCTGCTGAGGAGTTTCAATAGCAACATGCCCACTCTTGCCTTTACGAAGAGACTGACGATTTGTGCAGCAGGTATGATGGACAAATAATGGATTAGTTGTACAAAAGAAAGTCTTGACGCATTTGTGCCTTACGTAACAAATAAAGCAAGTTTTTCCTGACCTCACTGTGTTCTTCGGAATTCTTCAGAATTCATGTTGTGCTATCAATAATGGAATTGATTAGTAGGACTGGATGTTACAATCCCTAAGGTTTTTCACTACAATTGACATTTGATATTCTTGGGGGTGACCACTAGGTGATGTTGCTACCATTCAGACACATCTTCAGTTGTGTACCTCAATGTCACTGGGTGTCTCGGCCTTTTATCACAAGACACCTTCACTCGAGGCAGGCCCACCGCAGGGTGATCAGCCCTGGGCGTGTGTCTTATGGTTACCCTCTAGATGGTCACGTGGCAGCCCAGACAGCATATTTTCTCTTCAGCCACAGCCAGTGACTGCTCCAAGAAAATGCCAACCATCCAGAAATGATAAGAAATTATTCTCGCCTCCATGCATATCTGTAGCCGTAGGGCAGTCGGACACTTGCCCACTACTTCAAAGATAGTTCCTGCTCTTGGCAATATCGTTTGGTGTTTAGCGGCTGTAACGCGATGGCGGGGCTACAGACAGCCCGGCACGCGGGTGAATCACCACATGTGTGGGTCCGGGGAATGAATCACCCCATGTGGGGGGGGGGTGAATCACCCCGGTGTGTGGGTCGGGGGGGGGGGTGAATCACCCTGACCGGTGCAGCGCGGTCAGTGACTCTGGGTGTCTGGAGGGACCAAACTGTCTCCAACTCTGCTGCAGCTGACGGGTGCCGCGGCCCCGCTCCACCCGGCCCCGTGTGTGTGTGCGCTGCCGACCCCCAGCCCATGACAAGGGGAATAGGAGGTAGACAACTTGGGGGAGTAAGGGGAATGGGAGGTAGACAACTTGTGGGAGTAAGGTGGAGGGTCGGTAGCCAGCTTGGGGGAGTAAGGGGATGGGAGGTAGCCAACTTGGGGGAGTAAGGGGAATGGGAGGTAGCCAACTTGTGGGAGTAAGGTGGAGGGTCGGTAGCCAGCTTGGGGGAGTAAGGGGATGGGAGGTAGCCAACTTGGGGGAGGAAGGGGAATGGGAGGTAGCCAGCTTGGGGGTGTAAGGGGAATGGGAGGTAGCCAGCTTGGAGGAATAAGAGGAATGGAAGGTAGCCAGCTTGGTGGAGTAAGTTAGTTATTCTGCACATCGATCAGGAGTCGATGACATCGCCCGTTCACACGCAGCCGCCAGAGCAAACAGTGTACATAAAGTGATGACAGACGTAATAAATGCAATGTCCAGTGCAGAACTGTGCAAGATTATGTTGCAGAAAGCCCGCGGTAGCACGGACAAGAGGTGTTGAAGGACCCGTCTCCGGGCCGGGCGACCACCGACGTTGTTCGTGTGGAGTTTGCTCGCTTCCCCCTCCGTGGTGGACCGGATGCGGGTCGGGGCAGGGGAGACGAGCTCAGCCTTCCAAGCTCAGCCTTCCTCCCGCGCATCCTAGCCCCGACGGGCCGAGTTCTGCCGCATTCCTCCCCGGACAACAACTGAGGGGAACAACAAAGAAGAAACCTCTTCCAACCGCCCATATCCCTCTGTTGCTCTGCCCTGTCCTGTCTTTGAAATCAAGCCGTCACAATTGTGCACGATCAGTCAGCATTATCCTTTTTTGATTATATACTGGACTAAGTAGGACACGTTGTGTCCCATCCCCTCAACACGTGGTTGTGGTGTCACACACACACAGACAGGGGGCAGAGAGTGGGGGGAGAGGGACGTGGAGAGATGGGGGAGGGAGGGGTGAGAGGAGGAGATAGGAGCGGGGAGGAGGGGGAGAGAGGGGAGGTAGCGGGGAGTGGGGGAGAGAGAGGGAGAGGATCGGGTGGCAGGGGGGGAGTGAGTGAGAGTGGAGGGACGTGGAGAGAGGGGGGAGGTAGGGGTAGCGAGGAGAGAGAGGAGGGACGAGAAGTGGGCAGACAGGCGGCGGGAGAAGAGATGGAGAAGAGGAGATGGGGAGAGGAGTTCGGGAGAGGAGATGGGGAGAGACGAGATGGGGGGAGATGAGGAGGGGGGAGAGGAGGAGGGGGAGAGGAGGAGGGGGGAGGGGAGGATGAGGGAGATGGGGAGGAGGGGAGCGGGGAGCAGTGGGCGGCGGGGGGCAGCATGGAGCGGCGGGGGAGTGGGTTTCATCCAAAAGACTGCGAGTTGGACGTGGTATGTGTGACGTCACTCGCAGTGCGTGGAACACAGCGCAGATCGCGCACAGCAGATCCATTGTGACGTCATCAGCGAGACCATTTTGTTTATTTTCAACGTTTTTTCGGATTTGTGAACATTTTCATAAATAACTCGGGAAATAAAGCACATTTTTCAGATAAGGCTGTTTTGGACTCCAGGAGGAAAATCTCGACCGGAATATGTAAAATTGTTACTGTTAGCACATCGGTTTTTTCACGAAGATTTAATTACACACAAACATCACACACAAATAAATACACATCCAAGATTAGAATTTTATAATCGTAGAAATATAGACAAAAGCTTAAAAAGTTAAGTTGGAACTTATTGTCACATGCACCAATTAAGGTCCAGTGATATTTGAGTAAAAAGCAACAAGACACACAGCCACATAAAATAAAATTTAACTCAAATATGCGACTATTTGAAAAAATATACAAAAGATCATTATAATAACCCAGTAGATGTATTGGATGAGGCAATGCAGATAAAAGCTGAATCAGCAAATTTAATATCATATTTGTATAATATTATCTTAAATGTACAAATACCATCTACGGAGGGTATCAGAAGAGACTGGGAACAAGAGTTAGCTATTAAAATTTCAAAGGAAAGTTGGAATGAACACTTATTAAATGTGCATAAATGTTCGATTAATGTAAGACACACTTTAATACAATTTAAAATTTTACATAGATTATATTATTCGAAAACTAAAATTCATAAAATGTTCCCAAATGTATCATCTATTTGTGATAAATGTCAATCCCAAGAAGCTACTATAGCGCACTCATTCATTTTCTGTACAAAAATTCAAAAATTTTGGAATGAAATTTTTGAAATCTTTACAAAGTTATTTAAAATAAGACTGATACCCAAAGCAGAATGGATTATCTTCGGAATAACGAAAGATGGCCCAGAACTAAATGTGTTTCAAAAGAAACTAATGGACTATGGGTTAATAACTGGAAATAAGCTAATTGTAAAATTTTGGAAGAAGGCTCCAATACCAACTATAAATATGTGGACTTCAAATATGTTCGAAACATTACACCTAGAAGAGATAAGACTCCTCCTAGCAGGTAAACCAGATCACTTCCACCTGACGTGGTCTGCATTTATAGAATTATTACAAATATAGGGTGCAAAAGTACTTTAAAAAAAATTGAGGTCAGGTAAGGGGGGATGCTAGTTGAAGAGTTGGTATGTCCCATTTACGTAATGCTCATAAAAATATTTGTTTCTCTCTTTTTCCTCTTTCTCTTTCTCTTTCTTTTCTAGGGTCTATTTCTTAACTCTTTTTCTTTTGTTTTTTAATTTTGCTCTTATAGGGTCTTCGTCCTTTTTTGTTGTCACATTTTCTACACTTTCACTTTTTCCTTCACTTTCTTCTTTCTTTCAATCTTTTCTTTTTCTAGTGTAATAAATAAATGGAGTACATTAATTGTAAGAAGACATAAGTGACGAGTACTAATGTATGTGGTTGTAATGTAATGTACTTCTAATATATAAAAAATAATTTTTTTTAAATTTTTTTTTTAACATAAACATCCACCACAGCGGAATCTACATTCCTCACTGTGATGGAAGTTAATAAAGTTCAATCATCTTCCCCTTTTGTTCACCCGTGGTCGGGGCTGTTGAACCCACCGCAGTTGCCGCTCACTGCCGACACACTACATGAAAGTCCTTTTAAACTTCCAGGATCCAAAGACATCCTCATGCAGAAGGCCTATGCTTGGACAGCTATCCAGCCAGAAGACTCGAAAGCATTGTGGGATTTTGCGATATTTCTTAGAAGTATGAAAGAAATGACCACCCTCTTAGACCACATGCAAGAAATGAATGTTGTTAGCAATATGAAAATGTTCACTCTAAAACTGCCCTATAGAAAAGATAAAGCTGGTCTGTTAGAGGAAAATGAGAATGGAGAGGCTATGCTTCCTGATCTGGGGAACTTCATACCCCTAATACCTTGTACCGTAAATTTGCTCATTAATCTCCTATGTTGGACCTTATCAAATGCTTTCTGAAAGTCCAGGTACACTACATCCACTGGCTCTCCCTTGTCCATTTTCCTAGTTACATCCTCAAGAAATTCCAGAAGATTAGTCAAGCATAATTTCCCCTTTGTAAATAAGTGACTCCAGCATCTTCCCCAACACCGATGTCAGGCTAATGCAGGGGTGGGGAACCTGCGGCCTTAAGGCCACATGCGGCCTTCTAGGCCATTAAGTGCGGCCTTTTGAATGAATCCAAATTTTGTAAAACAAATCCTTTTATTTTTATTAATATGTTTTTGTTCGTCTTTTATTATTTTTTTTTAAATCTTTAAATGAACGTATTTAAAATACCAAAGAGTAAAACATTAAACAAAATTAGCATTTTTTAGCATTCAAATTAGCATTTCAACCTCACCCAGTTGTTGTCTCCAAGGCTGCTATAGAACTACAGATGGAATTGATTGAGCTCTCAGAAGATGACATTTTAAAGTCCTTATTTGACGCTGAACGATCCGATAGAAATATGGAAAAATGCAATAGAATACCCACGTCTTCCGCAACATGCACGAAAAATGCTTTCTTGCTTTTCAACCACATCGCTGCGAATCTACGTTCTTCTATCTAACCCAAATCAAGATGCCCTTAAGGTCACAAATGACGGATACTCATCTAGAAGATCAGCTGAAACTGCGTAGCTCCATGTTACAACCAAATATTCAAATGCTTTCCCACAAAAAGCAGTCACAACAAAGTCTTTGAAAGGTTAGTTAACTTTAGAATATTACATTTTTTTCATTTTCTTGAAGTTAGTACATAGTAGTTAGATTTTTTCAAAACAAAGTACATTTTGAACTATATCTAATTGAAGTTTCATGGATGCGGCCTTATTAGATTACAGCTAACTTAATCCAACATTCCAACATGAAAAGGTTCCCCATCCCTGGGATAACGTCTATAATTTCCTGTTTTTCCTCTCCCGCCTTTCTTAAAAAGTGGCATAACATTAGCCACCCTCTATTCCACAGGAACTGATCCTGAATCAATACAACATTGGAAAATGATCACCAAATGCGTCCAAGATTTCTAGAGCCACTTCCTTAAATACCCTGGGATGCAGACCATCAGGCCCTGGGGATTTACCAGTCTTCAGTCCCATCAGTCTACCCAACACCATTTCCTGCCTAATGTGGATTCCCTTCAGTTCCTCCGTCACCCTAGATCCTCTGGCCACTAGTACATCTGGAAGATTGTTTGTGTCCTCCTTAGTGAAGACGGATCCAAAGTACCTGTTCAGCTCATCTGCCATTTCCTTGTTCCCAATATTAAATTCCCCCTTTTCGGTCTTCAAGGGTTCAACTTTGGTCTTAACTATTTTTTTCCTCTTCACTTTCGTAAAGAAGGAACAGCAGATGCTGGTTTAGAAAGAGAGACACAATCTCTTGGAGTAATTTGCACATCTGGAGAGCATGGACAGGCAACATTGTAGGTCAGGACCCTTCTTCAGACTGCTTGGTGTGGGGGGGTGGAGAAATTTGGAAAGGAGAGGTGGGAGTGGTCGCCTTAGATTCCCTTCCCTCTACAGATGCCGCCTGACCCACTGAGTTCCTCCACCGCTTTAGAGGGAATGGACAGACGGCGTTTTGAGTCAGAACCCTTCTTCAGACTGAGTGGAGAGGGTGGGGGGGAGGATGCTGGAAAAGAGAGATGGGGGCTGGACGAAGCCTGGCAAGTGATAGGTGAACACAAATGCTGGAGTAACCCAGCAGGATAGGCAGCATCTCTAGAGAGAAGGAATGGGTGACGTTTCAGGTTAAGACCCTTCTTCAGAAGTGATAGGTGGATATAGGTGAGGGAGACACAAGATACTGCTGATGCTGGAATCTTGCATAGAACACAATTTAGTTAGATGCAGAGAATCTCTTGCTCAGAGTGGGGGAATTGAGGACCAGAGGACATGGGTTCAAGGTGAAGGGGCAAAGATTTAAAAGGGAACTGAGGGGTAACATTTTCACACAGGGTGGTGGGAGTATGGAACAAACTGTCAGAGGATGTAGTTGAGGCTGTGACTATCCCATGAAACAGTTAGACAGTTACATGGATAGGACAAGTTTGGAGATTTATGGACCAATCACAGGCAGGAGGGACTAGTGTAGCTGGGACATGTTGGTCGGTGTGGGCAAATTGGGCTGAAGGACCTGTTTCCACACTGTATCACTCCATAACTAACACAGTGCTGGAGTAACTCAGCGGGTCAGGCAGCATCTGTGGAGAACATGGATAGGTGACATTCACATTCGCTATATTTAAGAGGGAGTTAGATGTGGCCCTTGTGGCTAAAGGGATCAGGGGGTATGGAGAGAAGGCAGGTACGGGATACTGAGTTGGATGATCACCCATGATCATATTGAATGGCGGTGCAGGCTCGAAGGGCCGAATGGCCTACACCTGCACCTATTTTCTATGTATCTATGTATCTATGGTTGAGTAACTCAGCGGGACAGGCAGCATCTCTGGAGACAAAGAATGGTGGCGTTTCGGGTCGACACTGAAGATGGGTCTTGACCTTGAAATGTTACCCATTCCTTCCAGCATTTTATGTCTACCTAAATTGTGCCTATCTCTCTATGTGGTGGTGTGCCAACAGGCTGGAGGAGCGGGCAAAGGCCTTGCTGCAGAATGGGCAGGTGAAGGGGCGCTGGCCAGTGTGGACTCTTCGGTGCTCCAGCAGGTGGTCAAGCCGGGTGAATACCTTGCCACTCATCGCACACAAGGTGTCTCTCGCTGGTGTGTATCCGCTGGTGCTCCCGCAGCCCCCGTGCTCTCTTGTCACAGTGGGAGCAGCTGCTCGTCGGCGTGGGTCCGCCGGTGCTGCCGCAACCCCCGCGAGCTGTCAAACTCCTCACCGCAGTACGGGCAGTCGTAGGGCTGGCCACTGGTGTGCACGTGCTGGTGAGGCAGGGCATGTGAGGCCAAGGTAAAGCGCTCTCCACACACCGGGCTGGGGACGGGACGGTCGATGGCGTGTACCCACTGGTGGGACTGCAGATAGGTGGAGCGGGTGAAGCCCTTGCCGCACTGGGCGCAGATGTAGGGACACTTGCCGGTGTGGGTGCGCTGGTGCACCAGTACGTTGCTGGAGTGGATGAAGCCCTTGCCGCACTGGGTGCAGGTGTAGGGGCGCTCGCCAGTGTGGGTGTGCTGGTGCTTCAGCAGGGTGCTGGAGTGGGTGAAGCCCTTGCCGCACTGGGCGCAGGTGTAGGGGCGCTCGCCGGTGTGGGTGCGCTGGTGGGACAGCAGCTTGGTGGAGCTGGTGAAGCCTTTGCCGCACTGGATGCAGGTGTAGGGGTGCTCGCCGGTGTGGGTGCGCTGGTGGGACAGCAGATTGCCGGACCTGGTGAAGCCCTTGCCGCAGTGAGCGCAGGTGTAGGGGTGCTCGCCGGGTGCGCTGGTGCACCAGCAGGGTGCCGTAGAGGGTGAAACCCTTGCCGCACTGGGCACAGGTGTAAGGGCGCTCCCCGGTGTGGGTCCGCTGGTGGGAATGCAGCATAGTGGAGGTGGTGAAACCCTTGCCGCACTGGGCGCAGGTGTAGGACCGTTCCCCGGTGTGCAGGTGCCTGTGCACCTTCAGTTGGTTGGACGACTTGAAGCCTTTGCCTCAGTTGGAGCAGGTGAAGGGCCGCTCACTTCTGTGCACCCGCCGGAGCTCCCCCAACGCCGACGACTGGGCAAAACTCTTGCCGCAGGTGGAGCAGCAATAGGGCTTCTCACCCGTGTGCACCCGCCGGTGGATCTTCAGTTGATTCGCCGTCTTGAAGCTCTTGCCGCAGTCGGAGCAGGTGAAGGGCCTCTCGCTGGAGTGCACGAGGTTGTGCTGCAACAGGATATTGGAGCTGTTGAAGCTCTTGCCTCACTCCAAGCAGTCGGAGGGACGTTCTCCCGTGTGCACCCGCCGGTGGATCTCCAGCAGACACGGCTTCTGCCACACATGTCGCACACATAACGCTTCTCCTCGTTGTGCCCCGTCATGTGGTCCTCCATCACAGCTCAGCAGCTCGAAGCTCAGCCCGCTCACCGGCACCCTGGCCGCCCTCAATGGCCGCTCACGTCCCCGTCTCTCCGTCCACAGCAACGGCTCCTAAACCCTGCAGGAGGGGAACACAGAGGGTCAACAAGCTGGCAAACAGGACATTACTAGCACATATTGGGTGCATTTATGGTGGAGGAAACCATTATAGAATTCTGCGCGGCACAGTGGCGCAGCGGTACAGTTGCTGCCTCACCACCAGAGACCCAGGTACGTTTCTGACTATGGGTGCTGTCTGTGTGGAGTTTGTACGTTCTCCACTTGACCTACGTGGGTTTTTACTCCGAGTGCTCCGGTTTCCTCCAACATTTCAAATACGTTCAGGGTTGTAGATTAATCGGCCTCCACAAAATTGTTAAATTGTCCCGAATGTGCGTAGGATAGTGCTAGTGTACGGGGTGATCGCTGGTCGGCGCGTACTCCGTGGGCTGAAACACCTGTTTCCGTGCTTCATCTCTAAACTAAACTAAACCAAAGAAGGTTCTCGACCCAAAATGTCACCCATTCATTCTTTCCACAGATGCTGCCTCTCCCTCTGAGTTACTCGAGCACTTTGTGTTTATCCTGTCCACATATGCTGCCTGACATGCTGAGTTACTCCAGCACTTTCTGTCTCTCTCTGTATCTCTCTCTGTATGTTTATCTCTCTCTTTCTCTGTCTCTGTCTCTCCCTCTCTCCCTGTCCCTCTGTTGTCTTCCTCTCTGTAACTATCTCGCTTTCTCCCTCTATCGATCTCACTCTCTCTCTCTCTCTCTCTCTCTCTGTCACTCTCTGTCTCTCCCTCAGTCTCTCTCTTCTCTCTCACTCTCCCTCTCTCTCCCTCTCTCTCTCTCTCTCACCGTCTCTCCTCTCCTCTGTCTCCCTCTCACTATCGCTCGCTCTATCCTCCTCCTCTCTCTCTCTCTCTCTCTCTCTGCATCTCTCTCTCTCTGTCTCTCTCTTTCTGTCTCTGTCCCTCTCTTGGTATCCCTCTCTCTCTCCCCCTCTGTCCCTCGGTCTCTTGCTGTCTTTCTCCCTCAGTCTCTCTCTGTCTGTCTCTCTCCCTCACTCTCTCTATCTATCTATCTCTCTCTCTCGCTCTCTCTCTCTGTCTCTCTCTATCTTCTCTCTCCGTCTCTCTCTCTCCGTCTCTCTCTGTATGTCTGTTTCCCACTATGTCTCTCTCTCTCTCTCTCTCTCTCTGTCTCTCTGTGTCTCTCTGTCTCTTTCTCTGTATCTCTCTCTGTGTCGTTCTCTCTCTCTGTCTCTCTCTCTCTGTCTCTCTGTATTGAGTCTAGAAGTTGGGAGGTCACGTTGCAGTTGTACAAGACGTTGGTGAGGCTGCATTTAGAGTATTGCATTCAGTTCTGGGCACCGTGTTACAGGAAAGATGTCGTTGAGCTTGGAAGGGCGCGGAGAAGATTATGAGGATGTTGCCGGGACTTGAGGGGCCTGAGCTACAGGGAGAGGTTGGGGAAGACTGGAACTCTATTCCTTGGAGCGCAGGAAGATGAAGGGTGATCTTATAGAGGTGTACAATATAAGATCTATCTCACCATAGGAATAGATCGGATAGAAGCACAGAGTCTCTTGCCCTGAGTAGGGGAATCGAGGACCCGAGGAAATGTGTTTAAGGAGAGTGAGGCCGGGGTGGGAAAAATTGAATAGGAATCTGAGGGGCAACTTTTCCACGCAGTGATTGTGTGGAACGAGCTTCCGGAAGAACGTAGTTGAGGCTGGGACTATCGCAACACTATGACAGGTACATGGTTAGGACACGTTTGGAGGATATGGGCCAAATGCTGGCAGGCGGTTCTTGTGTAGATGGGGCATGTTGGTCAGGGTGGGGCTAGTGTAGATGGGGCATGTTGGTCGGGGTGAGTGATGTAGATGGGGCATGTTTGTCAGGATGGGTCCTGTGTAGATGGGGCATGTTGGTCGGGGTGGGACTAGTGTAGATGGGACATGTTGGTCTGGGGTGGGACTAGTGTAGATGGGCATGTTGTTCGGGGTGGGACTAGTATAGATGGGGCATGTTGGTTGGGGTGGGACTAGTGTAGATGGGCATGTTGGTCGGGTGAGATTAGTGTAGATGGGGTGTTGGTCGGGGTGGGACTAGTGTAGATGAGGCATGTTGGTCGGGGTGGGACTAGTGTAGATGTGGCATGTTGGTAGGGGTGGGACTAGTGTAGATGGGCATGTTGGTCGGGGTGAGACTAGTGTAGATGGGGTGTTGGTCGGGGTGGGACTAGTGTAGATGAGGCATGTTGGTCCGGGTGGGACTAGTGTAGATGGGGCATGTTCGTCGGGGTGGGACTAGCGTAGATGGGTCATGTTGGTCATGTGGGAAGAGTTTAGATGTGGCATGATGGTCGGAGTGGGACTAGTGTAGATGGGGCATGGTGGTTGGGGTGGGACTAGTGTAGATGGGGCATGTAGGTTGGGGTGGGACTAGTGTAGATGGGCCTGTTGGTCGGGGTGAGACTAGTGTAGATGGGGTGTTGGTCTGGGAAGGACCAGTGTAGATGAGGCATGTTGGTCGGATGGGACTAGTGTAGATGTGGCATGTTGGTAGGGGTGGGACTAGTGTAGATGGGGCATGTTGGTCGGGTGGGAATAGTTTAGATGTGGCATGATGGTCGGGGTGGGACTAGTGTTGATGGGGAATGTTAGTCGGGGTTAGCCTAGTGTAGACGGAGCATGTTGGTCGGGGTGAGACTAGTGTATATGGGGCATGTTGGGCGGGTGGGACTAGTGTAGATGGGGCATGTTGTTCGGGGTGGGACTAGTGTAGATGGGGCATGTTGGTCGGGGTGGGACTAGTGTAAATGAGGCATGTTGGTCGGGGTGGGACTAGTATAGATGGGGCATGTTGGTCTGGGTGGGACTAGTGTAGATGGGGCATGTTGATCGGGGTGGGACTAGTGTAGATGGGGTTTGTTGGTCGGGGTGGCACTAGTGCAGATGGGGTATGTTGGGCGTGGTGGGACTAGTGTAGATGGGGCATGTTGGTCGAAGTGGGACTAGTGTAGATGGGGCATGTTGGTCGGGGTGGGACTAGTGTAGATGGCGAATGTTGCTCAGGGTGCGACTCATGCAGATGGGACATGTTGGGCGGGGTTGGACTAGTGTAGATGTGGCATGATGGTCGGGGTGGGACTAGTGTTGATGGGGCATGTTGGTCGGGGTAGGACTAGTGTAGATGGGGCAAGTTGGTCGGGGTGGGAGTATTGTAGATGGGGCATGTTGGTCGGCGTGGGACTAGTGTAGATGAGGCATGTTGGTCGGGTGGGACTAGTGTAGATGGGGCATGTTGATCTGGGTGGGACTAGTATCGATGGGGCATGTTAGTCGGTGTTGGGCTTGTGTAGATGGGGCATGTTGGTCGGCGTGGGACTAGTGTAGATGGGGCATGTTAGTCGGTGTGGTGCTTGTGTAGATGGGGCATGTTGGTCGAGGTGGGACTAGTGTAAATGGGGCATGTTGGTTGGGGTGGGACTAGTGTAGATGGGCATGTTGGTCGGGGTGGGACTAGTGTAGCTGAGGCATGTTAGTCGGGGTGGGACTGGTAGATGGGGCATGTTGTTCGGGTGAGACTAGTTTAGATGTGGCATGTTGGTCGAGGTGGGACTAGTGTAAATGGGGCATGTTGGTTGGGGTTAGCCTAGTGAAGATGTGGCATGTTGGTAGGGGTGGGACTAGTGTAGATGGGCATGTTGGTCGGGGTGAGACTAGTGTAGATGGGGTGTTGGTCGGGGTGGGACTAGTGTAGATGAGGCATGTTGGTCCGGGTGGGACTAGTGTAGATGGGGCATGTTCGTCGGGGTGGGACTAGCGTAGATGGGTCATGTTGGTAATGTGGGAATAGTTTAGATGTGGCATGATGGTCGGAGTGGGACTAGTGTAGATGGGGCATGGTGGTCGGGGTTGGTCTAGTGTAGATGATGCATGTAGGTTGGGGTGGGACTAGTGTAGATGGGCCTGTTGGTCGGGGTGAGACTAGTGTATTAATGACTATGATATAGTTGGGATCACGGAGACATGGCTCCAGGGTAACCAAGGCTGGGAGCTGAACATCCAGGGATATTCAATATTCAGGAGGGATAGAGAGAAAGGAAAAGGAGGTGGGGTAGCGTTGCTGGTTAGAGAGGAGATTAACGCAGTGGAAAGGAAGGACATTAGCTTGGAGGATGTGAATCGGTATGGGTAGAGCTGAGAAACACTAAGGGGCAGAAAACGCTGGTGGGTGTTGTGTACAGGCCACCTAGCAGTAGTAGTGAAGTTGGGGATGGCATCAAACAGGAAATTAGAAATGCGTGCGACAAAGGCAAAACAGTTATAATGGGTGACTTCAATCTACATATAGATTGGGTGAATCAAATTGGCAGGGGTGCTGAGGAAGAGGATTTCTTGGAATGTATGCGGGATAGTTATCTAAATCAACATGTAGAGGAACCAACGAGAGAGCAGGCTATTTTAGACTGGGTATTGAGTAATGAGGAAGGGTTAGTTAGCAGTCTTGTTGTACGTGCCCCATTGGGGCAAGAGTGACCATAATATGGTTGAGTTCCTCATTAGGATGGAGAGTGACATTGTTAATTCAGAAACAATGGTTCTGAACTTAAAGAAAGGTAACTTTGAGGGTATGAGACATGAATTGGCCATGATTGACTGGCAATTAATTCTAAAAGGGTTGACGGTGGACATGCAATGGAAGACATTTAAAGACTGCATGGATGAACTACAAAAATTGTTCATCCCAGTTTGGCAAAAGAATAAATCAGGGAAGGTAGTGCATCCGTGGATAACAAGGGAAATCAGGGATGGTATCAAAGCGAAAGATGATGCGTACAAATTAGCCAGAAAAAGCAGCATACCAGAGGACTGGGAGAAATTCAGAGACCAGCAGAGGAGGACAAAGGGCTTAATTAGGAAAGGAAAAATAGATTATGAAAGAAAACTGGCAGGGAACATAAAAACTGACTGCAAAAGTTTTTATAAATATGTAAAAAGAAAGAGATTAGTTAAAACAAATGTAGGTCCCTTGCAGTCAGAAACAGGTGAGTTGATCATGGGGAACAAGGATATGGCGGACCAATTGAATAACTACTTTGGTTCCGTCTTCACTAAGGAAGACATAAATAATCTGGCGGAAATAGCAGGGGACCGCGGGTCAAAGGAGTTGGAGGAATTGAGTGAAATCCAGGTTAGTCGGGAAGTGGTTTTGGGTAAATTGAATGGATTAAAGGCCGATAAATCCCCAGGGCCAGATAGGCTGCATCCCAGAGTACTTAAGGAAGTAGCTCCAGAAATAGTGGATGCATTAGTAATAATCTTTCAAAATTCTTTAGATTCTGGTGTAGTTCCTGAGGATTGGCGGGTAGCAAACGTAACCCCACTTTTTAAGAAGGGAGGGAGAGAGAAAACAGGGAATTACAGACCAGTTAGTCTAACATCGGTAGTGGGGAAACTGCTAGAGTCAGTTATTAAAGATGGGATAGCAGCACATTTGGAAAGTGGTGAAATCATTGGACAAAGTCAGCATGGATTTACGAAAGGTAAATCATGTCTGACGAATGTTATAGAATTTTTCGAGGATGTAACTAGTAGCGTGGATAGGGGAGAACCAGTGGATGTGGTGTATCTGGACTTCCAGAAGGCTTTCGACAAGGTCCCACATAAGAGATTAGTATACAAACTTAAAGCACATGGCATTGGGGGTTCAGTATTGATGTGGATAGAGAACTGGCTGGCAAACAGGAAGCAAAGAGTAGGAGTAAACGGGTCCTTTTCACAATGGCAGGCAGTGACTAGTGGGGTACCGCAAGGCTCAGTGCTGGGACCCCAGCTATTTACAATATATATTAATGACCTGGATGAGGGAATTGAAGGCAATATCTCCAAGTTTGCGGATGACACTAAGCTGGGGGGCAGTGTTAGCTGTGAGGAGGATGCTAGGAGACTGCAAGGTGACTTGGATAGGCTGGGTGAGTGGGCAAATGTTTGGCAGATGCAGTATAATGTGGATAAATGTGAGGTTATCCATTTTGGTGGCAAAAACAGGAAAGCAGACTATTTTCTAAATGGTGGCCGACTAGGAAAAGTGGAGATGCAGCGAGACCTGGGTGTCATGGTACACCAGTCATTGAAAGTAGGCATGCAGGTGCAGCAGGCAGTGAAGAAAGCGAATGGTATGTTAGCTTTCATAGCAAAAGGATTTGAGTATAGGAGCAGGGAGGTTCTACTGCAGTTGTACAGGGTCTTGGTGAGACCACACCTGGAGTATTGCGTACAGTTTTGTTCTCCAAATCTGAGGAAGGACATTATTGCCATAGAGGGAGTGCAGAGAAGGTTCACCAGACTGATTTCTGGGATGTCAGGACTGTCTTATGAAGAAAGACTGGATAGACTTGGTTTATACTCTCTAGAATTTAGGAGATTGAGAGGGGATCTTATAGAAACTTACAAAACTCTTAAGGGGTTGGACAGGCTAGATGCAGGAAGATTGCTCCCGATGTTGGGGAAGTCCAGGACAAGGGGTCACAGCTTAAGGATAAGGGGGAAATCCTTTAAAACCGAGATGAGAAGAACTTTTTTCACACAGAGAGTGGTGAATCTCTGGAACTCTCTGCCACAGAGGGTAGTCGAGGCCAGTTCATTGGCTATATTTAAGAGGGAGCTAGATGTGGCCCTTGTGGATAAAGGGATCAGAGGGTATGGAGAGAAGGCAGGTACGGGATACTGAGTTGGATGATCAGCCATGATCATATTGAATGGCGGTGCAGGCTCGAAGGGCCGAATGGCCTACTCCTGCACCTAATTTCTATGTTTCTATGTTTCTATGTAGATGGGGTGTTGGTCGGGGAAGGACCAGTGTAGATGAGGCATTTTGGTCGCGTGGGACTAGTGTAGATGTGGCATGTTGGTAGGAGTGGGACTAGTGTAGATGGGGCATGTTGGTCGGGTGGGAATAGTTTAGATGTGGCATGATGGTCGGGGTGGGACTAGTGTTGATGGGGAATGTTAGTCGGGGTTAGCCTAGTGTAGATGGAGCATGTTGGTCGGGGAGAGACTAGTGTATATGGGGCATGTTGGGCGGGTGGGACTAGTGTAGATGGGTCATATTGGTCGGTGTGTCACTAGTGTAGATGGGGCATGTTGTTCGGGGTGGGACTGGTGTAGATGGGGCATGTTGGTCAGGGTGGGACTAGTGTAGATGAGGCATGTTGGTCGGGGTGGGACTAGTATAGATGGGGCATGTTGGTCTGTGTGGGACTAGTGTAGATGGGGCATGTTGATCGGGGTGGGACTAGTGTAGATGGGGCTTGTTGGTCGGGGTGGGACTAGTGCAGATGGGGTATGTTGGGCGTGGTGGGACTAGTGTAGATGGGGCTTGTTGGTCGGAGTGGGACTAGTGTAGATGGGGCATGTTGGTCGGGGTGGGACTAGTGTAGATGGGGCATGTTGGTCGGGGTGGGACTAGTGTAGATGTGGCATGTTGGTTGGGGTGGGACTAGTGTAGATGGGCATGTTGGTCGGGGTGAGACTAGTGTAGATGGGGTGTTGGTCGGGGTGGGACTAGTGTAGCTGAGGCATATTGGTCGGGGTGGAACTAGTGTAGATGGGGCATGTTGGTAGGGGTGGGCCTAGCGTAGATGGGGCATGTTGGTCGAGTGAGAACAGTTTAGATGTGGCATGTTGGTTGGGGTGGGACTAGTGTAGATGGGCATGCTGGTCGGGGTGAGACTAGTGTAGATGGGGTGTTGGTCGGGGTGGGACTAGTGTAGCTGAGGCATATTGGTCGGGGTGGAACTAGTGTAGATGGGGCATGTTGGGAGGGGTGGGCCTAGCGTAGATGGGCCATGTTGGTCGAGTGAGAACAGTTTAGATGTGGCATGATGGTCGGGTGGGACTAGTGTTGATGGGGCATGTTGGTCGGTGTAGGACTAGTGTAGATGGGGCAAGTTGGTCGGGGTGGGAGTATTGTAGATGGGGCATGTTGGTCGGGGTGGGGCTAGTGTAGATGAGGCATGCTGGTCGGGTGGGACTAGTGTAGATGGGGCATGTTGGTCTGGGTGGGACTAGTATCGATGGGGCATGTTAGTCGGTGTGGGGCTTGTGTAGATGGGGCATGTTGGTCGGGGTGGGACTAGTGTAGATGGGGGCATGTTAGTCGGTGTGGTGCTTGTGTAGATGGGGCATGTTGGTCGAGGTGGGACTAGTGTAAATGGGGCATGTTGGTTGGGGTGGGACTAGTGTAGATGGGCATGTTGTTCGGGGTGGGACTAGTGTAGCTGAGGCATGTTAGTCGGGGTGGGACTGGTTGTAGATGGGGCATGTTGTTCGGGTGAGACTAGTTTAGATGTGGCATGATGGTCGGGGTGGGACAAGTGTTGATGGGGCATGTTGGTCGGGGTTAGCCTAGTGTAGATGGGGCATGTTGGTCGGGGTGGGACTAGTGAACATGGGGCATGTTGGTCGGGGTGGGACTAGTGTAGATGCGTCATGTTGGTCGGGGTAGCACTAGTGTAGATGGGGCATGTTGTTCGGGGTGGGACTAGTGTAGATGGGGCATGTTGGTCGGGGTGGGACCAGTGTAGATGGGGCATGTTGGTCGGGGTGGGACTAGTGTAGATGGGGCATGTTGGTCAGGGTGGGACTAATGTAGATGGGGCATGTTGTCGCGGTAGGACTAGTG
Source organism: Malacoraja senta (assembly GCA_038087875.1). NCBI lineage: Eukaryota > Metazoa > Chordata > Chondrichthyes > Rajiformes > Rajidae > Malacoraja > Malacoraja senta. The sequence continues at coordinate 324,504 of JAXLNO010005430.1, forward strand.
TAGATGGGGAATGTTGGTCGGGGTGGGACTAATGTAGATGGGGTGATGTCCGGGTGAAACTAGTGTAGATGAGGCATGTAGTTCGGGGTGGGATTAGTGTAGTTGGGGCATGTTGGTCAGGGTGGGATTAGTGTAGATGGGGCTTGTTGGTGGGGTGGGAGTAGTGTAGATGGGGCATGTTGGTCGGGGTGGGGCCTAGTGTGGATGGGGCATGTTGGTGGGGGTGGGACTAGTCTAGATGGGGCATGTTGGTCTGGGTGGGACTAGTGTAGCTGTGGCATGATGGTCGTGGTGGGACTAGTGTAGATGGGGCATGTTAGTCGGGGTGGGGCCTGTGAAGATTGGGCATGTTGTTCGGGTGGGACTAGTGTAGATGTGGCATGTTGGTAGGGGTGGGACTAGTGTAGATGGGGCATGTTGGTCGGGTGGGAATAGTTTAGATGTGGCATGATGGTCGGTGTGGGACTAGTGTAGATGGGGCATGGTGGTCGGGGTGGGACTAGTGTAGATGGGCATGTAGGTTGGGGTGGGACTAGTGTAGATGGGCCTGTTGGTCGGCGTGAGACTAGTGTAGACGGGTGTTGGTCGGGGAAGGACCAGTGTAGATGAGGCATGTTGGTCGGGTGGGGACTAGTGTAGATGTGGCATGTTGGTAGGGGTGGGACTAGTGTAGATGGGCATGTTGGTCTGGGTGTGTCTAGTGTAGATGGGGCATGTTGATCGGGGTGTGACTAGTGTAGATGGGGCTTGTTGGGCGTGGTGGGACTAGTGTAGATGGGGCATGTTGGTCCGGGTGGGACTAGTGTAGTTGGGCCATGTTGGTTGGGGTGGGACTAGTGTAGATGGGGTGTTGGTCCGGGTGGGACTAGTGTAGCTGAGGCTTATTGGTCAGGGTTGGAACTAGTGTAGATGGGGCATGTTGGTAGGGGTGGGACTAGTGTAGATGGGGCATGTTGGTCGGGGTGGGTCTAGTGTAGATGGGGCATGTTGGTCGGGGTGGGACTAGTGTAGATGAGGCATGTTGGTCGGGTGGGACTAGTGTAGATGAGGCTTGTTAGTCGGTGTGGGGCTTGTGTAGATGGGGCATGTTGGTCGGGGTGGGACTAGTGTAGATGGGCCATGTTAGTCGGTGTGGGGCTTGTGTAGATGGGGCATGTTGGTCGAGGTGGGACTAGTGTAAATGGGGCATGTTGGTTGGGGTGGGACTAGTGTAGATGGGCATGTTGGTCGGGGTGGGACTAGTGTAGATGAGGCATGTTAGTCGGGGTGGGACTGGTGTAGATGGGGCAAGTTGTTCGGTGTGGGGCTTGTGTAGATGGGGCATGTTGGTCGGGGTGGGACTAGTGTAGATGGGCCATGTTAGTCGGTGTGGGGCTTGTGTAGATGGGGCATGTTGGTCGAGGTGGGACTAGTGTAAATGGGGCATGTTGGTTGGGGTGGGACTAGTGTAGATGGGCATGTTGGTCGGGGTGGGACTAGTGTAGATGAGGCATGTTAGTCGGGGTGGGACTGGTGTAGATGGGGCAAGTTGTTCGGGTGAGGCTAGTTTAGATGTGGCATGATGGTCCGGGTGGGACAAGTGTTGATGGGGCATGTTGGTCGGGGTTAGCCTAGTGTAGATGGGGCATGTTGGTCGGGGTGGGACTAGTGAACATGGGGCATGATGGTCGTGGTGGGACTAGTGTAGATGGGGCATGTTAGTCGGGGTGGGGCCTGTGAAGATTGGGCATGTTGTTCGGGGTGGGACTAGTGTAGATGGAGCATGTTAGTCGGAGTGGGGCCTGTGAAGATGGGGCATGTTGGTCGGGGTGGGACTAGTGTAGATGGGGCATGTTGGTCGGGGTGGGACTAGTGTAGATGGGGCATGTTGGTCGGGGTGGGCCTACTGTAGATGGGACATGTTGGTCGGGGTGGGAATTGTGTAGATGGGGCATATTGGTTGGGGTGAGACTAGTGTAGATGGGGCATGTTGGTCGGGATGGGACTAGTGTAGATGGGGCATATTGGTCGGGTGGGACTAGTGTAGATGGGGTATGTTGGTTGGGGTGGGACTAGTGTAGGGCATGTTGGTCGGGGTGAGACTAGTGTAGATGGGGCATGTTGGTCGGGGTGGGACTAGTGTAGATGGGGCATGTTGATTGGGGTGGGACTAGTGTAGATGGGCATGTTGGTCGGGGTGAGACTAGTGGAGATGGGGTGTTGGTCGGGGTGGGACTAGTGTAGATGAGGCATGTTGATCGGGGTGGGACTAGTGTAGATGGGGCGTTTTGGTCTGGTGGGACTAATGTAGATGGGGCATGATGGTCGCGGTGGGACTAGTGTTGATGGGGCATGTTGGTCGAGGTTAGCCTAGTGTAGATGGGGCATGTTGTTCGGGGTGGGACTAGTGTAGATGGGGCATGTTGGTCCAGGTGGGACTAGGGTAGATGGGTCGTGCTGGTCGGGGTGGCACTAGTGTAAATGGGGCATGTTGTTCGGGGTGGGAATAGTGTAGATGGGGCTTGTTGGTCGGGGTGGCACTAGTGTAGATGGGACATGTTGGTCGGGAGGGACTAGTGTAGATGGGGCATGTTGGCCAGGGTGGGACTAGTGTAGATGGGGCATGTTGGTTGGGGTGGGACTAGTCTAGATGGGGCATGTTGGTAGGGGTGGGAGTAGTGTAGATGGGGCATGATGATCGGGTGGGACTAGTTTAGATGGGGCATGTTGGTCGGGGTGGGACTAATGTAGATGGGGTGTTGGCCGGGGTGGGACTAGTTTAGATGAGGTCTGTTGGTCGGGGTGGGATTAGTGTAGATGGGGCTTGTTGGGCGGGTGAGACTAGTGCAGATGGGGCATGTTTAGGCGGCGAGAGACTAGTGTAGATGGGGCATGTTGGTCGGGGTGGGACCAGTGTAGATGAGGCAAGAAGGTAGACAAAATTGCTGGGGAAACTCAGCGGGTGCAGCAGCATCTATGGAGCGAAGGAAATAGGCGACGTTTCGGGCCGAAACCGTTCTTCAGATGTTCGGGGTGGGATTAGTGTAGATGGGGCATGTTGGTCGGTGTCGGACTATTGTAGATGGGGCATGTTGGTCGGGTGGGACCAGTGTAGATGGGGCATGTTGGTCGGGGAGGGACTAGTGTAGATGGGGCATGTTGGTCGGGGTGGGACTAGTGTAGATGGGCATGTTGGTCGGGTGGGACTAGTTTAGATGTGGCATGATGGTCGGGGTGGGACAAGTGTTGATGGGGCATGTTCATCTGGGTTAGTCTAGTGTAGATGGGGCATGTTGGTCGGGGTGGGTCTAGTGTAGATGGGGCATGTTGGTTGGGGTGCGACTAGTGTAGATGGGTCATGTTGGTCGTGGTGGCACTAGTGTAGATGGGGCATGTTGTTTGGGGTGGGTCTAGTGTAGATGGGGCATGTTGGTCGGGGTGGGACTAATGTAGATGGGGTGTTGGCCGGGGTGAAACTAGTGTAGATGAGGCATGTTGGTTGGGGTGGGATTAGTGTAGATGGGGCATGTTGGTCGGGGTGGGACAAGTGTAGACGGGGCTTGTTGGTCAGGGTGGGACTAGTGTAGATGGGGCTAGCTGGTGGGGGTGGGCCTAGTGTAGATGGGGCATGTTGGTCGGGGTGGGCCTAGTGCCCACCCCGACCACCATCTGTCGACTAGTTAGGACGACAGATGGCGCAATGTGCTAAGTGTTCGGCTGGCAACCGGAAGGTAGCCGGTTAGAATCCCGCTTGGAGTGCATACTGTCGTTGTGTCCTTGGGCAAGACACTTCACCCACCTTTGCCTGCGTGTGAATGTGTGTGAATGTGTCTGAATGTGTGTGAGTGATTGGTGGTGGTCGGAGGGGCATTAGGCGCAGATTAGCAGCCACGCTTCCGTCAGTCTGCCCCAGGGCATCTGTGGCTACAGAAGTAGCTCACCAACACCGAGTGTGACTGAGGAGTGAATGAATAATGCGATGTAAAGCGCTATATAAACTAGTGGCTCTAGTGTAGAAGGGGCACTAGTGTAGATGGGGCATGTTGGTCAAGGTGGGACAAGTGTAGATGGGGCATGTAGGTCAGGGTGGGACTAGTGTAGATGGGGCATGTTGGTTGGGGTGGGACTAGTGTAGATGGGGCATGTTGGTAGGGTGGGAGTAGTGTAGATGGGGCATGATGATCGGGTGGGACTAGTGTAGATGGGGCATGTTGGTCGGGGTGGGACTAATGTAGATGGGGTGTTGGCCGGGGTGGGACTAGTTTAGATGAGGCCTGTTGGTCGGGGTGGGATTAGTGTAGATGGGGCTTGTTGGGCCGGGGGAGACTAGTGTAGATGGGGCATGTTGGGCGGGGAGTGACTAGTGTAGATGGGGCATGTTGGTCGGAGTGGGACTAGTGTAGATGGGGCATGTTGGTCGGGGTGGGACTAGTGTAGATGGGGCATGTTTGTCGGGGTGAGACTAGTGTAGATGGGGCATGTTGGTCGGGGTGGGACAAGTGTAGATGGGACATGTTGGTCGGGAGGGACTAGTGTAGATGGGGCATGTTGGTCCGGGTGGGTCTAGTGTACATGGGGCATGTTGGTTGGGGTGGGACTAGTGTAGATGAGCATGTTGGTCGGGGTGGAACTAGTGTAGATGGGCATGTTGGTCGGGGTGGGACTAGTGTAGATGAGGTGTTGGTCGGGGTGGGACCAGTGTAGATGAGGCAAGAAGGTAGACAAAAAATGCTGGAGAAAAACAGCGGGTGCAGCAGCATCTATGGAGCGAAGGAAATAGGCGACGTTTCGGACCGAAACACTTCTTCAGATGTTCGGGGTGGGATTAGTGTAGATGGGGCATGTTGGTCGGGGTCGGACTAGTGTAGATGGGGCATGTTGGTCGGGGTGGGTCTAGTGTAGATGGGGCATGTTGGTCGGGGTGGGCCTAGTGTAGTTGGGGCTTCTTGGTCGGGGTGGGTCTGGTGTAGATGGGTCATGTTGGTAGGGGTGGGACTACTGTAGATGGGGCATGTTAGTCGGGGTGGGGCCTCTGTATATGGGTCATGTTGGTCGGGGTGGGTCTGGTGTAGATGGGGTGTTGGTCGGGATGGGACTAGTGTAGATGAGGCATGTTGGTCGGGGTGGGACTAGTGTAGATGGGGCATGTTGGTCGGGTGGGACTAGTTTAGATGTGGCATGATGGTCTGGGTGGGACTAGTGTTGATGGGGCATGTTGGTCGGGGTTAGCCTAGTGTAGATGGGGCATGTTGGTCGGGGTGGGACAAGTGTAGATGGGGCATGTTGGTCGGGGTGGGACTAGTGTGGGTGGGTCATGTTGGTCGAGGTGGCACTAGTGTAGATGGGGCATGCTGTTCGGGGTGGGATTAGTGTAGATGGGGTATGTTGATCGGGTGGGACTAGTGTAGATGGGGCATGTTGGTCGGGTGGGTCTAGTGTAGATGGGTCATCTTGGTCGAGGTGGGACAAGTGTAGATGGGGCATGTTGGTCGGGGTGGGACTAGTGTAGATGGGGCATGTTGGTCGGGGTGGGGTTAGTGCAGATGGGGCATGTTGGTCGGGGTGGGACTAATGTAGATGGGGTGTTGGCCGGGGTGAAGCTAGTGTAGATGAGGCATGTTGGTCGGGGTGGGATTAGTGTAGATGGGGCATGTTGGTCGGGGTGGGACAAGTGTAGATGGGGCATGTTGTTCGGGGTGGGACTAGTGTAGATGGGGCATATTGGTCGGGGTGGGGTTAGTGTAGATGGGGCATGTTGGTCGGGGTGGGACTAATGTAGATGGGGTGTAGGCCGGGGTGAATCTAGTGTAGATGAGGCATGTTGGTCGGGGTGGGATTAGTGTAGATGGGGCATGTTGGTCGGGGTGGGACAAGTGTAGACGCGGCTTGTTGGTCAGGGTGGGACTAGTGTAGATGTGGCGTTGTTGGTGGGGGTGGGACTAGTGTAGATGGGGCATGTTGGTCGGGGTGGGACTAGTGTAGTTGGGTGTTGGCCGGTGTGGGACTAGAGTAGATGAGGCAATGTTGGTGGGGTGGGACTAGTGTAGATGGGGAATGTTGGTCGGGGTGGGACTAATGTAGTTGGCGTGTTGGCCGGGGTGGTGGACTAGTGTAGATGAGGCATGTTGGTCGGGGTGGGATTAGTGTAGATGGAGCATGTTGGTCGGGGTTGGGACTAGTGTAGATGGGGCTTGCTCGTCGGGGTGGGACTAGTGTAGATGGGGCATGTTAGGCGGGGAGGGACTAGTGTAGATGAGGCATGTTGGTCGCGGTGGGCCTAATGTAGATGGGGCATGTTGGGCGGGGTGGGACTAGTGTAGATGGGGCATGTTGGTCGGGGTGGGACTAGTGTAGATGGGGCATGTTGGTCGGGGTGGGGTCTAGTGTAGATGGGGCATGTTGGTCGGGGTGGGACTAGTGTAGATGGGGTTTGTTGGTCGGGGTGGGACTTAGTGAAGATGGGGCATGTTGGTCGGGGTGGGCCTTGTGTAGATGGGGCATGTGGGTCGGGGTAGGGGACTAGTGTAGATGGAGCATGTTGGTCGGGGTTAGCCTAGTGTAGATGGGACATGTTGGTCGGGGTGGCACTAGTGTAGATGGGGCATGTTGGTCGGGGTGGCACCAGTGTGGGATGGGTCATGTTGGTCGAGGTGGCACTAGTGTAGATGGGGCATGTTGTTCGGGGTGGGATTAGTGTAGATGGGGCATGTTGGTCGGGTGGGACTAGTGTAGATGGGGCATGTTGTTCGGGTGGGTCTAGTGTAGATGGGTCATGTTGGTCGGGGTGGGACTAGTGTAGATGGGGCAAGTTGGTCGGGGTTAGCCAAGTGTAGATGGGGGCATGTTGGTCGGGGTGGGACTAGTGTAGTTAGGGCATGTTTGTCGTGGTGGGACTAGTGTAGTTGGGTCATGTTGGTCGGGGTGGCACTAGTGTAGATGGGACATGAAGTTCGGAGTGGGACTAGTGTAGATGGGGCATGTTTGGTCGAGGTGGGACAAGTGTAGATGGGGCATGTTGGTCGGGGTGGGACTAGTGTAGATGGGGCATGTTGGTCGGGGTGGGGTTAGTGTAGATGGGGCATGTTGGTCGGGGTGGGACTAATGTAGATGGGGTGTAGGGCCGGGGTGAATCTACTGTAGATGAGGCATGTTGGTCGGGGTGGGATTAGTGTAGATGGGGCATGTTGGTCGGGGTGGAACAAGTGTAGACGGGGATTGTTGGTCAGGGTGGGGACTAGTGTAGATGGGGCTTGTTGGTAGAGGTGGGACAAGTGTAGACGGGGCTTGTTGGTCAGGGTGGGACTAGTATAGATGGGGCATGTTGGTCGGGTGGTGGGACTAATTTAGATGGGGTAATGCCCGGGGTGGGACTAGTGTAGATGAGGCATGTTGGTCGGGTTTGGACTAGTGTAGTTGGGCATGTTGGTCGGCGTGGGACTTGTGTAGATGGGACATGTTCGTCGGGGTGGGACTAGTGTAGATGGGGCATGTTGGTCGGGTGGCACTAGTTTAGATGTGGCTTGATGGTCGGGGTGGGACAAGTGTTGATGGGGCATGTTGGTCGGGTGGGACTAGTGTAGATGGGGCTTGTTGGTGGGGTTGGGACTAGTGTAGATGGGGCATGTTGGTCGGGGTGGGCCTAGTGTAGATGGGGCATGTTAGTCGGGGTGGGGCTAGTGTAGATGTGGCATGTTGGTACAGGTGGGACAAGTGTAGACGGGGCTTGTTGGTCAGGGTGGGACTAGTATAGATGGGGCATGTTGGTCGGGGTGGGACTAATTTAGATGGGGTAATGCCCGGGGTGGGACTAGTGTAGATGAGGCATGTTGGTCGGGGTGAGACTAGTGTAGATGGGACATGTTGGTTGGGGTGAGACTAGTGTAGATGGGGCATGTTGGTCGGGGTGGGACTAGTGTAGACGGGGCATGTTGGTTGTGGTGGGACTAGTGTAAATGGGCATGTTGGTCGGGGTGGGACTAGTGTAAATGGGCATATTGGTCGGGGTGTGACTAGTGTAGATGGGGCATGTTGGTCAGGGTGGGACTGCTGTAGATGGGGCTTGTTGGTGGGTGTGGGACTAGTGTAGATGGGGCATGTTGGGCGGGGTGGGACTAGTGTAGATGGGGCATGTTGATCGCAGTGGGGCTAGTGTAGATGGGGCATGTTGGTAGAGGTGGGACAAGTGTAGACGGGGCTTGTTGGTCAGGGTGGGACTGGTATAGATAGGGCATGTTGGTCGGGGTGGGTCTAGTGTGGATGGGGTTTGTTGGTCGGGGTGGGACTAGTGAAGATGGGGCATGTTGGTCGGGGTGGACCTTGTGTAGATGGGGCATGTGGTCGGGGTAGGACTAGTGTAGATGGGTCATGTTGGTCGGGGGGGACTAGAGTAGATGGGGCATGTTCGTCAGGGTGGGGCTAGTGTAGTTGGTGCATGTTGGTAGGGGTGGGACTAATGTAGATGGGGAATGATGGTCGGGGTGGGACAAGTGTTGATGGGGCATGTTGGTCGGGGTTAGCCTAGTGTAGATGGGGCATGTTGGCTGGGGTGGGACTAGTGTAGATGGGTCATGTTGATCGGGGTGGGACTAGTGTAGATGGGGCATGTTGGTCGGGGTGGGAATAGTGTAGATGGGTCATGTTGGTCGTGGTGGGACTAGTGTAGATGGAGCATGTTGGTCAGGGTGGGACTAGTGTAGATGGGGCATGTTGGGCGCGGTGAGACTAGTGTAGATGGGGCATGTTGCTCGGGGTGGGACTAGTATAGATGGGGCATGTTGGGCGGGGTGGGACTAGTGTAGATGGGGCATGTTGGTCGGGGTGTGCCTTGTGTAGATGGGGCATGTGGTCGGGGTAGGACTAGTGTAGATGGAGCATGTTGGTCGGGGTGGGACTAGTGTAGATGGGACATGTTGGTCGGGGTGGGACTAATGTAGATGGGGCATGTTGGTCGGGGTGGGACTAGTGTAGATGGGGCATTTTGGTCGGGGTGGGACTAGTGTAGATGGGGCATGTTGGTCGGGGTGGGACTAGTGTAGATGGGGCATGTTGGTCGGGTGGGACTCGTGTCGATGGGGCTTGTTGGTCGGTGTGGGAGTAGTGTAGATGGGGCATGTTGGTCGGGTGGGACTAGTGTAGATGGGGTTTGTTGGTCGGGGTGGGACTCAGGTGGATGGGGCATGTTGGTTGGGGTGGGACTATTGTAGATGAGGCCTGTTGGTCGGCGAGGGATTAGTGTAGATGGAACATGTTGGTCGGGGTGGGATTAGTGTAGATGGGGCATGTTAGTCGGGGTGACCAGTGTAGATGGGGCATGTTGGTCGGGGTGGGACTAGTGTAGATAGGGCATGTTGGTCGGGGTAGGACTAGTGTAGATGGGGTATGTTGGTTGGGGTGAGATCAGTGTAGATGGGGCATGTTGGTCGGGGTGGGCCTAGTGTAGACGGGGCATGTTGGTTGTGGTGGGACTAGTGTAGATGGGCATGTTGGTCGGGGTGGGACTAGTGTAAATGGGCATATTGGTCGGGGTGTGACTAGTGTAGATGGGGCATGTTGGTCAGGGTGGGACTGCTGTAGATGGGGCTTGTTGGTGGGTGTGGGACTAGTGTAGATGGGGCATGTTGGGCGGGGTGGGACTTGTGTAGATGGGGCATGTTGGTCGGAGTGGGGCTAGTGTAGATGGGGCATGTTGGTAGAGGTGGGACAAGTGTAGACGGGGCTTGTTGGTCAGGGTGGGACTGGTATAGATAGGGCTTGCTGGTCGGGGTGGGACTAGTGTAGATGGGGCATGTTAGTCGGGGTGACCAGTGTAGATGGGGCATGTTGGTCGGGGTGGGACTAGTGTAGATAGAGCATGTTGGTCGGGGTAGGACTAGTGTAGATGGGGTATGTTGGTTGGGGTGAGATCAGTGTAGATGGGGCATGTTGGTCGGGGTGGGCCTAGTGTAGACGGGGCATGTTGGTTGTGGTGGGACTAGTGTAGATGGTCATGTTGGTCGGGGTGGGACTAGTGTAAATGGGCATATTGGTCGGGGTGTGACTAGTGTAGATGGGGCATGTTGGTCAGGGTGGGACTGCTGTAGATGGGGCTTGTTGGTGGGTGTGGGACTAGTGTAGATGGGGCATGTTGGGCGGGGTGGGACTAGTGTAGATGGGGCATGTTGGTCGGAGTGGGGCTAGTGTAGATGGGGCATGTTGGTAGAGGTGGGACAAGTGTAGACGGGGCTTGTTGGTCAGGGTGGGAATGGTATAGATAGGGCATGTTGGTCGGGGTGGGACTAGTGTGGATGGGGTTTGTTGGTCGGGGTGGGACTAGTGAAGATGGGGCATGTTGGTCGGGGTGGACCTTGTGTAGATGGGGCATGTGGTCGGGGTAGGACTAGTGTAGATGGGTCATGTTGGTCGGGGGGGACTAGAGTAGATGGGGCATGTTCGTCAGGGTGGGGCTAGTGTAGTTGGTGCATGTTGGTAGGGGTGGGACTAATGTAGATGGGGAATGATGGTCGGGGTGGGACAAGTATTGATGGGGCATGTTGGTCGGGGTTAGCCTAGTGTAGATGGGGCATGTTGGCTGGGGTGGGACTAGTGTAGATGGGTCATGTTGATCGGGGTGGGACTAGTGTAGATGGGGCATGTTGGTCGGGGTGGGAATAGTGTAGATGGGTCATGTTGGTCGTGGTGGGACTAGTGTAGATGGAGCATGTTGGTCAGAGTGGGACTAGTGTAGATGGGGCATGTTGCGCGCGGTGAGACTAGTGTAGATGGGGCATGTTGGTCGGGGTGGGACTAGTATAGATGGGGCATGTTGGGCGGGGTGGGACTAGTGTAGATGGGGCATGTTGGTCGGGGTGTGCCTTGTGTAGATGGGGCATGTGGTCGGGGTAGGACTAGTGTAGATGGAGCATGTTGGTCGGGGTGGGACTAGTGTAGATGGGACATGTTGGTCGGGGTGGGACTAATGTAGATGGGGCATGTTGGTCGGGGTGGGACTAGTGTAGATGGGGCATGTTGGTCGGGGTGGGACTAGTGTAGATGGGGCATGTTGGTCGGGTGGGCCTCGTGTCGATGGGGCTTGTTGGTCGGTGTGGGAGTAGTGTAGTTGGGGCATGTTGGTTGGGTGGGACTAGTGTAGATGGGGTTTGTTGGTCGAAGTGGGACTCAGGTAGATGGGGCATGTTGGTTGGGGTGGGCCTAGTGTAGATGGGGCATGTGGTCGGGGTGGGACTAGTGTAGATGAGGCCTGTTGTTCGGCGTGGGATTAGTGTAGATGGAACATGTTGGTCGGGGTGGGACTAGTGTAGATGGGGCTTGCTGGTCGGGGTGGGACTAGTGTAGATGGGGCATGTTAGTCGGGGTGACCAGTGTAGATGGGGCATGTTGGTCGGGGTGGGACTAGTGTAGATAGGGCATGTTGGTCGGGGTAGGACTAGTGTAGATGGGGTATGTTGGTTGGGGTGAGATCAGTGTAGATGGGGCATGTTGGTCGGGGTTGGCCTAGTGTAGACGGGGCATGTTGGTTGTGGTGGGACTAGTGTAGATGGGCATGTTGGTCGGGGTGGGACTAGTGTAGATGGGCATATTGGTCGGGGTGAGACTAGTGTAGATGGGGCATGTTGGTCAGGGTGGGACTACTGTAGATGGGGCTTGTTGGTCGGGGTGGGACTAGTGTAGATGGGGCATGTTGCGCGGGGTGGGACTAGTGTAGATGGGGCATGTTGGTCAGAGTGGGACTAGTGTAGATGGGGCATGTTGGTCAGGTGGGACTAGTGTAGATGGGGCAAGTTGGTCGGTGGGACTAGTGTAGATGGGGCATGTTAGTCGGAGTGGGACTAGTGTAGATGGAGCATGTTGGTCGGGGTAGGACTAGTGTAGATGGGACATGTTGGTCGGGTGAGACTAGTTTAGATGTGGCATGATGGTCGGGGTGGGACAAGTGTAGATGGGTCCTGTTGGTCGGGGTGGCACTAGTGTAGATGGGGCATGTTGTTCGGGGTGGGACTAGTGTAGATGGGGTATGTTGGTCGGGGTGGACCTAGTGTAGATGGGGCATGTAGGTCGGGGTGGGACTGGTGTAGATGGTACATGTTTATGGGGGCTGGGACTAGTGTCGATGGGGCATGTTGGTCGGGGTGGGACTAGTGTAGATGGGGCATGTTGATTGTGGTGGGACTAGTGTAGATGGGCATGTTGGTCGGGGTGGGACTAGTGTAGATGGGGCATGTTGTTCGGGTGAGACTAGTTTAGATGTGGCATGATGGTCGGGGTGGGACAAGTGTAGATGGGTCATGTTTGTCGGGGTGGTACTAGTGTAGATGGGGCATGTTGTTCGGGGTGGGACTAGTGTAGATGGGGCATGTTGGTCGGGGTGGGACTAGTGTAGATGGGGCATGTTGGTCGGGGTGGGACTAGTGTAGATGGGGCATGTTGGTCGGGGTGGGACTAGGAAAGAAGGGGAAGAATATTCCGCAGCGTGACTTTGGAGAGCTCGGAAAAATGCTGAAAAGCAGGACCTCCAGGGTTGTTATCTCCGGTTTGCTTCCAGTTCCTCGTGCTGGCGAGAGCAGGAACAGGGAGATACGGGACCTGAACGTGTGGCTGAGGAACTGGTGCACGGGGCAGGGATTTAGATTCTTAGATCACTGGGATCTGTTTTGGGGTAAGGGGAAACTGTACAAAGGGGACGGTTTGCATCTTAACAGGTGTGGGACCAGCATTCTGGGAGGCAGGTTTGCCACGGCTACACGGGTGGTTTTAAACTGAATAAGGGGGGTGGGGTGTCGAATGGGATAGTGGATGATGGAGTTAAAGGGAAAGGGTTTCTTAAATGTGTGAGCGTAGAGACAGAGGGGTGTAAAATGAGGGTAGAAGCAATAGGTAGCAAGGTGAAAAGTAAAAGTGGCAGGCAGACAAAACCAGGGCAAAAATCAAAAAGGGCCACTTTTCAACATAATTGTATAAGGGGTAAGAGTGTTGTAAAAACAAGCCTGAAGGCTTTGTGTCTCAATGCAAGGAGCATTCGTAATAAGGTGAATGAGTTGAATGTGCAGATGGGGCATGTTGACTATGATATAGTTGGGATCACGGAGACATGGCTCCAGGGTGACCAAGCCTGGGAGCTGAACATCCAGGGATATTCAATAGTCAGGAGGGATAGAGAGAAAGGAAAAGGAGGTGGGGTAGCGTTGCTGATTAGAGAGGAGATTAACGCAATGGAAAGGAAGGACATTAGGTTCGAGGATGTGGAATCGTTATGGGTGGAGCTGCGAAACACTAAGGGGCAGAAAACGCTGGTGGGTGTTGTGTACAGGCCACCTAACAGTAGTAGTGAAGTTGGAGATGGTATCAAACAGGAAATTAGAAATGCGTGCGACAAAGGCAAAACAGTTATAATGGGTGACTTCAATCTACATATAGATTGGGTGAATCAAATTGGCAGGGGTGCTGAGGAAGAGGATTTCTTGGAATGTATGCGGGATAGTTATCTAAATCAACATGTAGATGAACCAATGAGAGAGCAGGCTATTTTAGAATGGGTATTGAGTAATGAGGAAGGGTTAGTTAGCAGTCTTGTTGTACGTGCCCCCTTGGGCAAGAGTGACCATAATATGGTTGAGTTCTTCATTAGGATGGAGAGTGACATTGTTACTTCAGAAACAATGGTTCTGAACTTAAAGAAAGGTAACTTTGAGGGTATGAGACGTGAATTGGCCAAGATTGACTGGCAATTAATTCTAAAAGAGTTGACGGTGGACATGCAATGGAAGACATTTAAAGTGCATGGATGAACTACAAAAATTGTTCATCCCAGTTTGGCAAAAGAATAAATCAGGGAAGGTAGTGCATCCGTGGATAACAAGGGAAATCAGGGATGGTATCAAAGCGAAGGATGATGCGTACAAATTAGCCAGAAAAAGCAGCATACTGGGAGAAATTCAGAGACCAGCAGAGGAGGACAAAGGGCTTAATTAGGAAAGGAAAAATAGATTATGAAAGAAAACTGGCAGGGAACATAAAAACTGACTGCAAAAGTTTTTATAGATATGTAAAAAGTAAGAGATTAGTTAAAACAAATGTAGGTCCCTTGCAGTCAGAAACAGGTGAGTTGATCATGGGGAACAAGGTTATGGCGGACCAATTGAATAACTACTTTGGTTCCGTCTTCACTAAGGAAGACATAAATAATCTGCCAGAAATAGCAGGGGACCGCGGGTCAAAGGAGTTGGAGGAATTGAGTGAAATCCAGGTTAGTCGGGAAGTGGTTTTGGGTAAATTGAATGGACTAATGGCCGATAAATCCCCCGGGCCAGATAGGCTGCATCCCAGAGTACTTAAGGAAGTAGCTCCAGAAAGAGTGGATGCATTAGTAATAATCTTTCAAAACTCAATAGATTCTGGAGTAGTTCCTGAGGATTGGCGGGTAGCAAACGTAACCCCACTTTTTAAGAAGGGAGGGAGAGAGAAAACGGGGAATTACAGACCAGTCAGTCTAACATCGGTAGTGGGGAAACTGCTAGAGTCAGTTATTAAAGATGGGGTAGCAGCACATTTGGAAAGTGGTGAAATCATTGGACAAAGTCAGCATGGATTTACAAAAGGTAAATCATGTCTGACGAATCTTATAGAATTTTTAGAGGATGTAACTAGTAGCGTGGATAGGGGAGAACCAGTGGATGTGGTGTATCTGGACTTCCAGAAGGCTTTCGACAAGGTCCCACATAAGAGATTAGTATACAAACTTAAAGCACATGGCATTGGGGGTTCAGTATTGATGTGGGTAGAGAACTGGCTAGCAAACAGGAAGCAAAGAGTAGGAGTAAACGGGTCCTTTTCACAATGGCAGGCAGTGACTAGTGGGGTACCGCAAGGCTCAGTGCTGGGACCCCAGCTATTTACAATATATATTAATGAACTGGATGAGGGAATTGAAGGCAATATCTCCAAGTTTGCGGATGACACTTAGCTGGGGGGCAGTGTTAGCTGTGAGGAGGATGATGAGGGTAAAGCAGTGGATGTTGTCTATATGGACTTCAGTAAGGCCTTTGACAAGGTTCCTCATGGAAGGTTGGTTAAGAAGATTCAATTGTTGGGTATTAATGGTGGAGTAGCAAGATGGATTCAACAGTGGCTGAATGGGAGATGCCAGAGAGTAATGGTGGATGGCTGTTTGTCAGGTTGGAGGCCGGTGACTAGAGGGGTGCCTCAGGGGTCTGTGTTGGGTCCACTGTTGTTTGTCATGTACATCAATGATCTGGATGATGGTGTGGAAAATTGGATTAGTAAGTATGCAGATGATACTAAGATAGGTGGTGTTGTGGATAATTAAGTAGATTTTCAAAGTCTACAGAGAGATTTAGGCCATTTGGAAAAGTGGGCCGAAAGATGGCAGATGGAGTTTAATGCTGACAAATGTGAGGTGCTACATCTCGGCAGGACAAATCAAAATAGGACGTACACGGTAAATGGTAGCGAATTGAGGAATGCAGTTGAACAGAGGGATCTAGGAATAACTGTGCATAGTTCCCTGAAGGTGGAATCTCATGTAGATAGGGTGGTAAAGAAAGCTTTTGGTGTGCTGGCCTTTATAAATCAGAGCATTGAATATAGAAGTTGGGATGTAATGTTAAAATTGTACAAGGCATTGGTGAGGCCAATTCTGGAGTATGGAGTACAATTTTGGTCGCCTAATTATAGGAAGGATGTCAACAAAATAGAGAGAGTACAGAGGAGATTTACTAGAATGTTGCCTGGGTTTCAGCAACTAAGTTACAGAGAAAGGTTGAACAAGAGGTCTTCATTCTTTGGAGCGCAGAAGGTTAAGAGGGGACTTGATAGAGGTCTTTAAAATTATGAGCGGGTTAGACAGAGTGGACGTGGATAAGCTTTTCCCATTGAGAGTAGGGAAGATTCAAACAAGGGGACATGACTTGAGAATTAAGGGACAGAAGTTTAGGGGGAACATTAGGGGGAACGTCTTTACTCAGAGAGTGGTAGCTGTGTGGAATGAGCTTCCAGTGGAAGTGGTGGAGGCAGGTTCGATGTTATCCTTTAAAAATAGATTGGATGGGTATATGGACGGGAAAGGAATGGAGGGTTGTGGTCTGAGTGCAGGTAGATGGGACTAGGGGAAAATAATTGTTCGGAACGGACTTGTAGGGCCGAGATGGCCTGTTTCCGTGCTGTAATTGTTATATGGTTATAAATTGGGAGACCAAAACTGCACACAATACTCCAGGTGTGGTCTCACTAGGGCACTGTTTAACTGCACAAGGACCTATCTACCCATATACTCAACTCCTTTTTTTATGAAGGCCAACAGGCCAAAATTGCCCACAATACTCCGTGTGTGGTCTCACCAGGGATGGAGGGACAGGGAGAGGGAGAGAGGGAGAGAGGGGAAGTGGGAGAGAGAGAGGATGAGAGGAAGAGGGAGAGAGGGAGAGAGAGAGAGAGAGAGAGAGAGAGAGAGAGGGAAAGAGGGAATGAGAGCGACGAGGGAGGGATGAGGGAAAGAGAAGTATTCACCTCTCCCTCCCTCTCTGGGCATCACGGTGGCCCAGTGGTAGAGTTGCCGCCTCACGGCGCCAGAGACCAGGTTTCGATCCCGACCACGGGCGCTGTCTGTATGGAGTTTGCACGTTCTCTCCCCGTGACCTGCGTGGGTTTTCTCCTGGCGTTCCGGTTTCCTCCCACACTCCAAAGACATGCGGGTTTGTAGGTTAATTGGCTTCTGGTAAAGATTGTAAGTTGTCCCCCTGTGTGTGTGTGTAGGATAGTGTTAGTGTGCGGGGATCGCTGGTCGGCACGGACTCGGTGGGCTGAAGGGCCTGTTTCCGCGCTGTATCTCTAAACTAAACTAGCGTGTGAATGGGCAATCGCTGGTCGGCACGGACTCGGTGGGCCGAAGGGCCTAGAAACATAGAAACATAGAAACATAGAAATTAGGTGCAGGAGTAGGCCATTCGGCCCTTCGAGCCTGCACCGCCATTCAATATGATCATGGCTGATCATCCAACTCAGTATCCCGTACCTGCCTTCTCTCCATACCCTCTGATCCCTTTAGCCACAAGGGCCATATCTAGCTCCCTCTTAAATATAGCCAATGAACTGGCCTCGACTACCCTCTGTGGCAGAGAGTTCCAGAGATTCACCACTCTCTGTGTGAAAAAAGTTCTTCTCATCTCGGTTTTAAAGGATTTCCCCCTTATCCTTAAGCTGTGACCCCTTGTCCTGGACTTCCCCAACATCGGGAGCAATCTTCCTGCATCTAGCCTGTCCAACCCCTTAAGAATTTTGTAAGTTTCTATAAGATCCCCTCTCAATCTCCTAAATTCTAGAGAGTATAAACCAAGTCTATCCAGTCTTTCTTCATAAGACAGTCCTGACATCCCAGGAATCAGTCTGGTGAACCTTCTCTGCACTCCCTCTATGGCAATAATGTCCTTCCTCAGATTTGGAGACCAAAACTGTACGCAATACTCCAGGTGTGGTCTCACCAAGACCCTGTACAAATGCAGTAGAACCTCCCTGCTCCTATACTCAAATCCTTTTGCTATGAAAGCTAACATACCATTCGCTTTCTTCACTGCCTGCTGCACCTGCATGCCTACTTTCAATGACTGGTGTACCATGACACCCAGGTCTCGCTGCATCTCCCCTTTTCCTAGTCGGCCACCATTTAGAAAATAGTCTACTTTCCTGTTTTTGCCACCAAAATGGATAACCTCACATTTATCCACATTATACTGCATCTGCCAAACATTTGCCCACTCACCCACCCTATCCAAGTCACCTTGCAGTCTCCTAGCATCCTCCTCACAGCTAACACTGCCCCCCAGCTTGGTGTCATCCGCAAACTTGGAGATATTGCCTCAATTCCCTCATCCAGGTCATTAATATATATTGTAAATAGCTGGGATCCCAGCACTGAGCCTTGCGGTACCCCACTAGTCACTGCCTGCCATTGTGAAAAGGACCCATTTACTCCTACTCTTTGCTTCTTGTTTGCCAGCCAGTTCTCTATCCACATCAATACTGAACCCCCAATGCCATGTGCTTTAAGTTTGTATACTAATCTCTTATGTGGGACCTTGTCGAAAGCCTTCTGGAAGTCCAGATACACCACATCCACTGGTTCTCCCCTATCCACGCTACTAGTTCCATCCTCGAAAAATTCTATAAGATTCGTCAGACATGATTTACCTTTCGTAAACCCATGCTGACTTTGTCCAATGATTTCACCACTTTCCAAATGTGCTGCTATCCCATCTTTAATAACTGACTCTAGCAGTTTCCCCACTACCGATGTTAGACTAACTGGTCTGTAATTCCCCGTTTTCTCTCTCCCTCCCTTCTTAAAAAGTGGGGTTACGTTTGCTACCCGCCAATCCTCAGGAACTACTCCAGAATCTAAAGAATTTTGAAAGATTATTACTAATGCATCCACTATTTCTGGAGCTACTTCCTTAAGTACTCTGGGATGCAGCCTATCTGGCCCTGGGGATTTATCGGCCTTTAATCCATTCAATTTACCCAAAACCACTTCCCGACTAACCTGGATTTCACTCAATTCCTCCAACTCCTTTGACCCGCGGTCCCCTGCTATTTCCGGCAGATTATTTATGTCTTCCACAGTGAAGACGGAACCAAAGTAGTTATTCAATTGGTCCGCCATATCCTTGTTCCCCATGATCAACTCACCTGTTTCTGACTGCAAGGGACCTACATTTGTTTTAACTAATCTCTTTCTTTTTACATATTTATAAAAACTTTTGCAGTCAGTTTTTATGTTCCCTGCCAGTTTTCTTTCATAATCTATTTTTCCTTTCCTAATTAAGCCCTTTGTCCTCCTCTGCTGGTCTCTGAATTTCTCCCAGTCCTCTGGTATGCTGCTTTTTCTGGCTAATTTGTACGCATCATCTTTCACTTTGATACCATCCCTGATTTCCCTTGTTATCCACGGATGCACTACCTTCCCTGATTTATTCTTTTGCCAAACTGGGATGAACAATTTTTGTAGTTCATCCATGCAGTCTTTAAATGTCTTCCATTGCATGTCCACCGTCAACCCTTTTAGAATTAATTGCCAGTCAATCATGGCCAATTCATGTCTCATACCCTCAAAGTTACCTTTCTTTAAGTTCAGAACCATAGTTTCTGAATTAACAATGTCACTCTCCATCCTAATGAAGAACTCAACCATATTATGGTCACTCTTGCCCAAGGGGGCACGTACAACAAGACTGCTAACTAACCCTTCCTCATTACTCAATACCCAGTCTAAAATAGCCTGCTCTCTCGTTGGTTCCTCTACATGTTGATTTAGATAACTATCCCGCATACATTCCAAGAAATCCTCTTCCTCAGCACCCCTGCCAATTTGTTTCACCCAATCTATATGTAGATTGAAGTCACCCATTATAACTGTTTTGTCTTTGTCGCACGCATTTCTAATTTCCTGTTTGATACCATCTCCAACTTCACTACTACTGTTAGGTGGCCTGTACACAACACCCACCAGCGTTTTCTGCCCCTTAGTGTTTCGCAGCTCTACCCATACCGATTCCACATCCTTGAACCTAATGTCCTTCCTTTCCATTGCGTTAATCTCCTCTCTAATCATCAATGCTACCCCACCTCCTTTTCCTTTCTCTCTATCCCTCCTGAATATTGAATATCCCTGGATGTTCAGCTCCCAGCCTTGGTCACCCTGGAGCCATGTCTCCGTGATCCCAACTATATCATATTCATTAATAGCTATCTGCACATTCAACTCATCCACCTTTCCCTTTAACTCCATCCTCCACTATCCCATTCGACACCCCACCCCCCTTATTCAGTTTAAAACCACCCGTGTAGCAGTGGCAAACCTGCCTGCCAGAATGCTGGTCCTGTTTCCGCGCTGTATCTAAACTAAACTGGACTAAACTGTTTGAAGAACATATTTCGAACATTCAGTTGTCCACAATGTGTAAAATATGTTTTCATTTTATTTGGAAAGTACACTAAAGAAAACGAAGACAGAGTTGAGTCTTGGAGCAAAGACGCCCTTCTGCAGTTGTACAGGGCCCTGGTGAGACAACACCTGGAGTATTGTGTACAATTTTGGCATATTGGCCTTCATAACCGTTATTAATGATTTGGACGAGGGAATTGAATGCAACATCTCTAAGTTTGCGGATGACACGAAGCTGGGGGGCAGTGTTAGCTGTGAGGAGGATGCTAGGAGGCTGCAAGGTGACTTATATAGGCTGGGTGAGTGGGCAAATGCATGGCAGATGCAGTATAATGTGGATAAATGTGAGGTTATCCACTTTGGTGGCAAAAACAGGAAAGCAGACTATTATCTAAATGGTGGCCGATTAGGAAAGGGGGAGATGCAACGAGACCTGGGTGTCATGGTACACCAGTCATTAAAAGTAGGCATGCAGGTGCAGCAGGCAGTGAAGAAGGCGACTGGTATGTTAGCATTCATAGCAACAGGATTTGAGTATAGGAGCAGGGAGGTTCTCCTGCAGTTGTACAGGGTCTTGGTGAGACCACACCTGGAGTATTGCGTACAGTTTTGGTCTCCTAATCTGAGGAAAGACATTCTTGCCATAGAGGGAGTACAGAGAAGGTTCAGCAGACTGATTCCTGGGATGTCAGGACTTTCATATGAAGAAACACTGGATAGACTCGGCTTGTACTCGCTAGAATTTAGAAGATTGAGGGGGGATCTTATAGAAACATACAAAATTCTTAAGGGGTTGGACAGGCTAGATGCAGGAAGATTGTTCCCGATGTTGGGGAAGTCCAGAACAAGGGGTCACAGTTTAAGGATAAAGGGGAAATCTTTTAGGACCGAGATGAGGAAAACTTTTTTCACACTGAGAGTGGTGAATATCTGGAATTCTCTCAGGCAGAAGGTAGTTGAGGCCAGTTCATTGGCTATATTTAAGAGGGAGTTAGATGTGGCCCTTGTGGCTAAAGGGATCAGGGGGTATGGAGAGAAGGCAGGTACAGGATACTGAGTTGGATGATCAGCCATGATCACATTGAATGGCGGTGCAGGCTCGAAGGGCCGAATGGCCTACTCCTGCACCTATGTTCTATGTTTCTATGTTTCTATCACCACCTTCACTGTGTATAAAGCTGCTCACTTTAGTATCATCTGAAACCGTACTAATCATACCGAGTACATTCCCGTCTAACGTACACAAGCATGATTAGTAAATTTGCAGAGGATGCATCTCCTGTGGCTGCAGGGAAAAATATCTGGAAAGGTGGCCATTCGGGTGGAAAAGGATGAGTAAACCAAAGAGTTGTGGATGGAGCAGTCTGTGCGGAAAGGTGTGGGGATGGGAAGTTGCAAAGTCTGGTGGAATGAAAAAGCAAAGGACCAGGACAAAGGGAGCTTTATGCTTATTCCGTCTGTGGCCTGGGGGGGGGGTGGGGGAGAGGGAGTGAGAACTGAATTGCAGGGTATATATGGAGGAAGTATTGGAACAGGTATTACATCTCTTGCGGTTGCAGGGGAAAATACCTGAGAGGGGATGGTTTGGGTGGGAACGAAGAAGTGTGGAGGGAGCAGTCTCTGTGGATAAGGATGGGAAGAGGTGACTGGTAGTGGTGATATAGGTGGCTGAAATGACAGATGTGGAGGCAGGTGGTATGAAAGGTAAGAAGCACGGTAACTCTATCCTTGTTCATTTGGGGAGAGGGGGAGTGAGAGTAGAACTACAGGACACGGGAGATACAGGTGAAGGATCCATATATACGTACGACAGCAGGGAGAACCATATTTGCTAAAGAAAGAGGATGTCCTCGAGTGGAAAGCCTCATCTTGAGAGCAGATGCAACAGAGATGGTGAAATTGAGCGTAGAGGATGGCATCGTTGCTAGGGGCAGGGTGGGATGATGTATAGTCGGTGGGAGTCAGTGTGTGTGTGCAGTAGTTGATATCTGTCAATAATCTGTCCCATGTAATGGAGACGGAGAGATCAAGACAGGGGAGAGCGATGTCAAAGATGTTCCGAGTGAATTTGAGGACTGGGTGGAAGTTACTGGAAAAGTGAATGAAATCAGCAAGTTGTGTATGGGTGCAGGAGGCAGGCAGGCAACCCCGATGCAGTGGAGAGAGAGTGGAGCAGTAGTGTATGTTTGCAATAAGGACTGTTTGATTTTACTTCGGAGTCACATGAGTGACTCCGTGAAGACCCCGCCAGCACGCATGCGTTTCATAGCGTCTCACGCAGTGCAACAGCGACGGGCGGGGGAACGAGCTCTCCCGTAATAGAGTTTAAAATGGGACCTTCAGGTAAGTAAAACTTATTCTGAGGTCGTTATTGTAGAGCCGTGCATGTTCCTTTAACATAATGACCTCACCACTACTAACCACTCCCCATTATCTTCAGTATAATTGTAACCTTCCCACCCTAGCTCGCTCTCTAGCTCCGGTAATGTACCACGAACAGCTAGGGCAATATGTGTGTATACGACTACAATGTATGCAATAAACTAAGAGTGAAGACTACGTGTTTGACAAGTCTTTACATGGTGTCAATAAGTTGAACCCTGCGTCTCCTGTTTATCGGGTTTGTTTTCTTTTCTCCAAGTTTTTATTTTCCTTTCAAACCCTCTATGTACTATGGCCAGCTCGTGTCGTAAGCCTGACGTTCTGGTGTTTGACTCCGACATCGTTCACCGCGACTTCCAGCACTATTTCGCCATCGCTCATCCTAATGTTACCCCTGCGGTTACAGCACATCTGCTCCTCAACCTGGCTGGCCCGGAGGCCATGGAACGTTTTGAATCTTTCGAGTACGCCGATGGTGAGCATGCAGAGGACCCGGTATGTCTCACCAATAAATTTGCCGCGCTGTGTGACATTCCCACCAATTGCATTATAGAGCGGTTCAAGTTTTTCAGCAGGCGCCAGAAACCCCGGGAGCACATCGACACTTTCATTGCATCGTTGCGTCACCTGGCTCGGTGTTGCCGCCTGGACACGTTGACCCCCGACCAAATGGTCAGAGATGTCCTAGTTCACGGTCTACAGGACGTGAAGCTACGGGCAGAGCTTCTGAGAAAGCCGGACCTCACTTTAAACGACGCTTTGCATGCCTCTCGCATGGCTGCTGCTGTCGACTCCGTATCTCCCCCTGAGGCTCAGGACATTAACTATGCCGGTGCTGCTGAACGCCCGCGGCGCGATGGCCCACCACGCCAGCGTAGCACTCCCGCGCCCGCGAGGGCTAACCCTCGTCGATGCCCAAACTGCAACTTTGTCAGTCATCAATTTAATGTTTGCCCTGCGCTGGGTAAGACTTGTAATTTTTGTAAGAAGCTTAATCACTTCTCCGCAGTGTGCCGTTCCAGGGGCCAGCCTGTCCCTGCTCCGAGAAGGAGTCTACACAACCTGACTGCTACTGATAGTGTTTATGGCTCCGAATGCCTTTCAGTCGAACTCCCTGATTCTGAGAACAGCTCCTCCCATGATGAATCGCTTGTTTTTTCAGTCTTGGGTGCACATGCTTTGATAGCTGATCCATCAGTTAGAGTTACTGTGAATGGAATGACCTTTACTGCCAAGGTAGACACGGGGGCGTTTGCGAACGTTATGTCGTTAAGCCTCTATCAGCAGATAAGATCTGGTGAGAACATTACTGCTGATGACTCCCGCCTCCATGCATATGGGGGGAGCATGCTATTCCCGGTCGGCAGGGCCACCCTTATCTGCACAGTTCT
Organism: Malacoraja senta; assembly: GCA_038087875.1. Lineage (NCBI taxonomy): Eukaryota > Metazoa > Chordata > Chondrichthyes > Rajiformes > Rajidae > Malacoraja > Malacoraja senta. The sequence goes on from JAXLNO010005430.1 coordinate 348,204, forward strand.
GAAGGCCTCTCGGCCCCTCTCTTTCCTCCTGCTGGAATCTGAGAATGTTACTCTGTTGGGCGCCAGTGCGTGCCAGGACCTCGGTTTGGTTTCCTTCCACCGCGATATCCACCTGGTGCAGACCCCCATGGATCCCATGTGCGAGTACCCCGACCGTTTTGACGATGTATTGGGCAAACTACCCTGCAAGTACGAAATCGAGGTGGACCCGGAGGTCCACCCGGTAGTCCGCCCGGCTCACCGCGTCTCCTTTGCTATGAAGGCCATGGGCATCATCAAGGAGGTGAGTGATGCCACCCGGTGGGTCTCCACCATGGTCGTTGCTGCTAAGAAGGACAAGAGTGAGATTCGGATCTGTATAAACCCCAAGGACCTAAACCTTGCCATCAAGCGCCCGCACTACCCCATGCGAACGGTGGAGGATGTCGCTGCAAAGGTTGGCCCAGCCACCGTATTCTCTGTCCTCGATGCCAAGAGCTCTTTCTGGCAGATTCCGCTGGATAAACGTTCATCTTTCTTGACCACGTTTGGTACACCTTTCGGCAGGTTCCGTTTCCTCCGCATGCCTTTCGGGATCAATTCTGCCAGCGAGGTTTTCCAGCGCACCAAGGAGCAGCTATTTGCAGGTCTGCCGTGTGCTATCATCGTCGATGACATCTTGGTGTACGGGAGGGACGTCGCTGAGCACGACCTCCACCTCCGCCAAGTCCTGGATCGGGCTCGGGAGATCAACCTCAAACTGAACCCCAAGAAGTGCCGCTTCCGCGTCCTTGTTTTTACGGCTGAGGGTCTGAAACCAGACCCACAGAAGACAGCTGCGGTCTCTGGGATGCCAGCTCCGGTCAACGTGCCCAGCCTGCAGCGCTTCTTGGGCATGGTGAACTACCTGGGGAAATTCATTCCCGACCTCAGCGAGCTGAGTGCGCCCCTGAGGGAACTGACCAAGAAGGACACTGCCTGGGTTTGGTACCCGCTGCATCAGGCAGCCTTCGATGACTTGAAATCCCGGCTGGTTCGCACCCCCACTCTCAAGTTCTTCAACTTAAAGCGCCCCATCGTCCTCACCTGCGATGCCTCAAGTTTCGGTCTCGGTGCCGCCTGCCTGCAAATCCACGACCGCCTGCAACTACCTGTCTCCTACGCCTCCCGCACTATGACTCCTACCGAGCAACGCTACGCTCAGATCGAGAAGGAGCTCCTTGCCTGCTCGAAGTTCAAGGACTACATTCTGGGTAACACTTTCACTATTGAAACTGACCACCAGCCGCTGGTCACTATCTTGAACAAACCGATCCACGTGGCTTCTTCCCGTTTGCAGCGTATAATGCTGCAACTCCAACGCTTCACGTTTCAAATCGTGTACCGAAAGGGCAAGGACATGTTTGTGGCCGACACGCTGTCCCGCGCACCGCTGGCTTCTACTGCCCGCCACCCGTACGAGTCATCCGACCTGAAGGTGCTAAACGTCAACTTCGTGCCTTCCCAGCAGATGCAGTCCCTGATTCACCACACTGCCAATGATCCTGCCCTGCAACAGCTTATAGACGTCATCCGTCGTGGCTGGCCTGACCGTCGCTCACCCTTAACGCTGGTGCTGCGCCCTACTTCCTAGTCCGGGATGAACTTGTGCTGCAGGACGGCGTGGTGGTGAAGGGCCACAAGGTTGTAGTGCCTGCTGCGCTGCGGGACCACTATTTCCAAACCGCCCACAGCGGCCATCCCGGTGCCGATGCCACCCTGTCCCAGGCCCAGAGACAGTTTTATTGGCCCGCTATGGCACAGGACATCCGGGAGAGGGTGTGGCGTGGCAAACATTTCCTGGTCCTTGTCGACTCCTACTCCAGCTGGTTCGAGATTGAGCGTCTGCGCTCCCTCACTTCTGCTGCGGTCATTGGAAAGCTTCAACGCCTCTTTGCGACCTTTGGCATTCCTGTGACTGTGCAGTCTGACAATGGGGGCCAGTTCACGAGTGCTGAGTTCCGCGCCTTCGCCGCCGCCTACAACTTTCGCCACATCACCAGCAGCCCTGAATACCCGCAGAGCAACGGCCTTGCTGAGCGCGCTGTCCGCAGTGCCAAGGAGCTGCTGGAACATTGTAGACTTTTGCATTCTGATTTTTATCTGGCTCTACTGAATCTCCGAAATATTTGTCGCGACCCTGCCATGGGCTCACCCGCTCAATGGCTCATGTCCCGCACCACTCGCCCTCCTATCCCTGTCTCCCAGCGATCCCTACAGCCCGCAGTCCGCAGCCCTGCTGCTGTCCAGGAGCGCATTACCCAGAAACAGGTCGTCCAGAAGCGTTCCCACGACAAATCATGCCGTCCCCTTCAGCCCCCCTTCAAGGGCCAGGTCGTCCGGATGCAGTCCCCCTCCGGACACCACCGCTTGGCTGTTGTCATCGACTTTGCAGACTCTCCGCGCTCTTACCTAGTTGACTACGAGGGCACCATCTACCGCCGGTCCCGCCAGCATTTGCTGCCGGTCAACGAGCCCGCTCCGCCTCCCGCAGCCCCTTTTGCTCCCCCGGTTGCCACCTCGTTGCCTACCGCTCCTCCCGTGCCCAGGTCTCTGCCCTCGCGACCCTTGGTGCCCCGTTCTCCCGCTGCTCCTCCTGCCCCCCCCCCCCCCCCCCATCAGACCTCTCCCGCTCGCGTGCCCGTTGCGGCGCCCTTATCTCCTCCCCGGTTCCTAGTGCTCCCTCTCCTGCTCATTCTCCTCTCGGATCCCCTATCGCCACTCCTGCTCCGGCACCTGCTCTTCCTTCGGAGGGGGGGAATGCGGGCTGCGTACCCGCTCCGGGCGTCTGATCAAGCTGCCTGAACATTACGGGGAGTTTGCTTGAATGGTTCAAGTTTTTCCTGACGATGTACGCGCGGGTTTGTGTCTAGCGTATGAGTCGTGGTCTCGCTGTCATCATTGTAATGTTTCCCTTTTCATAGATACATAGATACATAGAAAATAGGTGCAGGAGTAGGCCATTCGGCCCTTCGAGCCTGCACCGCCATTCAATACGATCATGGCTGATCATCCAACTCAGTATCCCGTACCTGCCTTCTCTCCATACCCCCTGATCCCTTTAGCCACAAGGGCCACATCTAATTCCCTCTTAAATATAGCCAATGAACTGGCCTCAACTACCCTCTGTGGCAGAGAGTTCCAGAGATTCACCACTCTCTGTGTGAAAAAGTTTTTCCTCATCTCGGTCTTAAAGGATTTCCCCCTTATCCTTAAGCTGTGACCCCTTGTCCTGGACTTCCCCAACATCGGGAACAATCTTCCTGCATCTAGCCTGTCCAACCCCATAAGAATTTTGTACGTTTCTATAAGAACCCCTCTCAATCTCCTAAATTCTAGCGAGTATAAGCCAAGTCTATCCAGTCTTTCTTCATATGAAAGTCCTGACATCCCAGGAATCAGTCTGGTGAACCTTCTCTGCACTCCCTCTATGGCTATAATGTCCTTCCTCAGATTTGGAGACCAAAACTGTACGCAATACTCCAGGTGTGGTCTCACCAAGACCCTGTACAACTGCAGTAGAACCTCCCTGCTCCTATACTCAAATCCTCTTGCTATGAAGGCCAACATACCATTCGCTTTCTTCACTGCCTGCTGCACCTGCATGCCTACTTTCAATGACTGGTGTACCATGACACCCAGGTCTCGCTGCATCTCCCCATTTCCTAATCGGCCACCATTTAGATAATAGTCTGCCTTCCCGTTTTTGCTACCAAAGTGGATAACCTCACATTTATCCACATTATACTGCATCTGCCAAACATTTGCTCAAGGGGAAGGATGTAGAGCCGTGCATGTTCCTTTAACATAATGACCTCACCACTACTAACCACTCCCCATTATCTTCAGTATAATTGTAACCTTCCCACCCCTAGCTCGCTCTCTAGTTCCGGTAATGGACCACGAACAGCTAGGGCAATATGTGTGTATACGACTACAATGTATGCAATAAACTAAGAGTGAAGACTACGTGTTTGACAAGTCTTTACAGCAGGGTGACCTGGACAGGTTGAGTGAGTGGGCAGATGCGTGGCAGATGCAGTATAGTATAGATACATGTGAGGTTATCCACTTTGGTGGCAAAAACAAGAGGGCAGATTATTATCTCAATGGGGTTAGGTTAGGTAAGGGGGAGGTACAGCGAGACCTGGGTGTCCTTGTACACCGGTTATTTCCACATACCTCGACTCCATCCTATCCCCCCTGGTCAAATCCCTCCTTACCTATGTCCAAGACACCTCACACGCTCTTCGTCTCCTCCATGACTTCCGTTTTCCAGCCCCCATTCCCTCATCTTCACTATCTGCAGTTGTATTGGGCTCTGGTAAGACCACATCTGGAGTATTGCGTACAGTTTTGGTCTCCTATTTTGAGGAAGGACAACCTTGTGATAAGGGGAGAAGGCAGGCACGGGTTATTGATTGGGGATGATCAGCCATGATCGCAATGAATGGCGGTGCTAGCTCGAAGGACCGAATGGCCTCCTCCTGCACCTATTTGCTATGTTTTCTATGTCTATCTTATTGAAACATATAAGATTGCTAAGGGTTTGGACACGCTAGAGGTAGGAAACATGTTCCCGATGTTGGGGGAGTCCAGAACCAGGGGCCACAGTTTAAGGATAAGGAGTAAGCCATTTGGAACGGAGATGAGGAAACACTTTCTCACAGAGAGTTGTGAGTGTGGAATTCTCTGCCTCAGAGGGCGGTGGAGGCCGGTTGTCTGGATACTTTCAAGAGCGAGCTAGATAGGGCTCTTAAAGATAGCGGAGTCAGGGGATATGGGGAGAAGGCAGGAACGGGGTACTGATTGGGGATGATCAGCCATGATCACATTGAATGGCTCGAAGGGCTGAATGGCCTACTCCTGCACCTATTGTCTGTTGACCAGCTGAGTTACTTCAGCACTTGGTGTTAGAGTCATACAGTGTGGATACAGGTCCTTCGGCCCAACTGGCCCACACCGACCAACATGTCCCAGCTACACTAGTCTAACCTGTCTGCGTTAGGTACATATCCCTCCAAACCTTTACTATCCATGTAATTGTCTAAGTGTTTCTTAAACGTTGGGATAGCCCCAGCCTCAACTACCTCCTCTGGCAGCTTGTTCCATACACCCACCACCCTTTGTGTGAAAAAGTTACCTCTCACATTCCTATTAAATCTTTTTCCTTTCACCTTGAACCCATGTCCTATGGTCCTCGATTCCCACACTTTGGGCAAGAGATTCTGTGCATCTAATTAAATTGTGTTCGATAAAAGATTCCAGCATCTGCAGTTTCTTGTGTCTCCTTCACCTATATCCTCCTGTCACTTCTGAATAAGGGTCTCAACCTGAAACGTCACCCAGTCCAAAGAAGGGACTGTTTAGATAGACACAAAATGCTGGAAGGAATGGGTAATGTTTCGGGTCGAGACCCTCTTCAGTCTCGACCCGAAACGTCACCCATTCCTTCTCTCCAGAGATGCTGCCTGTCCCGCTGAGTTACTCCAGCATTTTGTGTCCACCTATCACTTGCCAGGCTTTGTCCAGCCCCATCTCTCTTTTCCTGATTCCTCCCCCCACCCTCTCCAATCCGTCTGAAGAAGGGTTCAGACTCATAACGTCATCTGTCCATTCCCTCTAAAACGATGGAGGAACTCAGTGGGTCAGGCCGCATCTGTAGAGGGAAGGGAATCTAAGGCGACCACTCCCACCTCTCCTTTCCAACTTTCTCCACTCCCCACACCAAGCAATCTGAAGAAGGGTCCTGACCTAGAATGTTGCCTGTCCATGCTCTCCAGAGGTGCAAGTTACTCCAGGAGATTGTGTCTCTTTTTGTACACCAGCATCTGCTGTTCCTTGTATCTAGACCAGGCGTGCATTTCACCCTACACTTGCACTCGGTCCGCCAAGGCCTGCTGGATCTCCCGGTTGCCGACCATTTTACCTCCCCTTCCCACTCCCACACTGATCTTTCTGTCCTGGGCCTCCTCCATTGCCAGAGTGAGGTGACACGCAAACTGGAGGAAGAGCACATCACAGCTTAAAGCCCAATAACATGAACATTGAATTCTCCAAATTAAGGAGACCCCTCCCCCTAATCAGGTCCTGGAGTCTGTCCCGACCCCATCTCTTTTTTTCCACCTTTCTTCCCCGACTCCCATAAGCCCAAAGAAGGATCCAGACCTGACACGTCGCCTGTCCATTCCCCTCCAAAGTGCCGGTGGAACTCAGCAGGTCAGCCATCCGTGCTGGGAAACAGATGGAGGTGATCCTAATATAAGCCCTCCTTGGCCCTGTCGAGAATGCGGTTGCATTCTTTGGATGGGATGCAAGGTCCGAGCTGATCAGTCATCGACAGGCTCCCTCCCCTCGTGGCCCATCTCTTCGTCATTCCGCTGTCTTCTTCTCGCTGGGGAAAGGCGTCAGGATTAATCCGGAGTCACTGCTTCCCGTCCACCGGCCATTCCCCCTCAACTCCGAACGATGGGATCTCGCTCTCCGCCCGTGGACGTCCGCAAGACTCTGGCTGCGGTAAACAAGGACTTTGGTTCGTTAACCCGCTGGAGCCAAGTTGTATTCCAATGAAATAAATGTATTTTCAATGAAATAAATGTCTAAATGAAATAAGCCGAGCTGGGATTGAGGCTTGGAAGGCTGATCTTGGAAGGCTGAGCTGGCCTCCCCACAATAAATTATATACAATAGCACAATATATGGTTTAACATCAAGAACGGGTGCTGTGGGCAGAGAGAAAGTGTGTGAGTGTGAGAGAGAGAGAGAGAGACTGCGCACCCACACCGGCGAGCGCCCCTTCACCTGCTCCCACTGCAGCAAGCGTTTCAAGAGCGCACGGGGACTGTGGGAGCACCAGCGGATACACACCGAGAGTGACCCTTTGTGTGTGCTGAGTGTGGCAAGGGTTTCACCCACATGTCCAGCCTGTGGCAGCACCGGCCGTGAGCGTCCCTTCCCCTGCCCATCAATAGACAATAGGAGCAGGAGGCCATTGAGCCCTTCGTGCCAGCGCCGCCATTCACTGTGATCATGGCTGAACATCCACAATCCGTACCCCGTTCCTGCCCTCTCACCACATCCCCTGACTCCGCTATCTTTAAGAGCTCTATCTAACTCTCTCTTTTGAAAGAATCCAGAGAATTGGCCTCCACTGCCTTCCACAGATTCACAGCTCACTGGGTGAACAAGTATTTCCTCAACTCCGTTCTAAATGGCCTACCCCTTATTCTTAAACCGTGGCCTCTGGTTCTGGACTTCCCCCAACATCGGGAACATGTTTCCTGCATCTAGTGTGTCCAATCCCTTAATAATCTTATATTTCAATAAGATATCCTCTCATCCTTCTAAATTCTGGTGTATACAGCCCAGTCGCTCCATTCTTTCAACATATCACAGTCCCGCCTTCCCGGGAATTAACCTTGTGAACCTACCTCAAATTTGGAGAACACAACTGCACACAATACTCCAGGTGTGCTCTCACCAGGGGCCTGTACAACTGCAGAAGGACCTCTTATCTCCTACACTCCTCTTTTGAAGGCCAGCATGCCATTAGCTTTCTTCACTGCCTGCTGTATCTGCATGCTAACTTTCAATGACTGATGTCCTGTGGTAAGGGCTTCACCTGCCTTGACCACCTGCTGGAGCACCGGCAAGTCCACACTGGCCAGCGCCCCTTCACCTGCCCTCTCTGTGACAAGGCCTTTGCCCGCTCCTCCAGCCTGCTGGCACACCGCCACGTGGATAGGCACTGTTTAGGTAGACACAAAATCCTGGAAGAAATGGGTCACGTTTCAGGTCGAGACCCTTATTTCAGTCTCGACCCGAAACGTCACCCATTCCACGAGATGCTGCCTGTCCCTCTGAGTTACCCCAGCATATTGTGTTCTTTCTTGTAAACAAGCATCTGCAGTTCCTTGTTTTTAAACCATTCTGGTTAACCATCTCTGCACCTTCCCCAAAGACTCCACATCAGTCCTGTAATGGAGTGACCAGAACTGTATACAACACTCCAAATGCTACCTGACCAATGTCCCTTAAAGCTGCACATATACATTCCTCTCCTTATCTCACACACTTTTATCTCCTTATTTTCTCTCGCACCTGTCACTTACTCCACTCATCTGCCGATCATCCCCTCATCTGTTAACATCGTGTCAGTCTGAAGAAGGGTCCCGACGGCAGCACTCGACCCGTTGGGGCTAGGATGCACGGGAGGAAGGCTGAGTTTGGACTGAGGCTTGGAAGGCTGAGCTTGGATGGCTGAGCTCGCCTCCCCTGCCCCGACCCGCACCCGGTCCACCACGGGGGGGGGGGGGGGGGGAAGCGTGCAAACTCCACATGGCCAGCGTCGGTAGTCGCCCTGCCCGGAGACAGGCCCTTCAGCCCCTCTGGTCCATGCTACCCCGGGCTTTCTGCAACACAATCCTGCACTGTTCTGCACTGGATATTGCATTTATTGCGTTTGTCATCACCGTATGTACACTTTGCTCTGGCGGCTGCGTGTGAATGGGGGATTTCATCACCTCCCGGTCGATGTGCAGAACAACAAACTAATGAAGCATCTGGAACACAGTTCTCCTGGGTTGCTGCAGGCTGAAGCATCAAACTAGTGCCCTATTGAGCCCCGTCAGTCCCACAGCACAGAAACACACAGCCATGCCTATTGAAGCTAGTCCCACATGCCCGCGTCTGGCCCCTAACCCTCTCTGCCTTTCCCATCCATGCCTTTATAAAGATAAGGAATTTCTTTAGCCGGAGGGTGGTGAATCTGTGGAATTCATTGCCACAGATGGCAGTGGAGGCCAAGTCACCAGGTATTGTCTGGATTTTAGAGATACTGTGCGAAAATAGGCCCTTCGGCCCATCGAGTCCTCGCCGACCAGTGATCAAACCGTTCACTAGCTCCATCCTACACACATTAGGGACACATTTACAGAAGCCAATTAATCTACAAACCTGTACGTCTATGGAATGCAGGAGGAAACCGTAGCACCCGGAGAAAACCTACGCAGGTCACGGGGAGAACGTACAAATTCCCTACAGACAGCACCCGTAGTCAGGATCAAACACGGGTCAAAGGGTTGAGACCCTTCTTCAGAAGTGATAGGTGGATACAGATGATGGAGACACAAGAAACTGCAGATGCTGGAATCTTGCAAACAACACAATTTAGTTAGATGCACAGAATCTCTTGCCCAGAGTGGGGGAATCGAGGACCAGGGTCTCTGGCGCTGTGAGACAGTAACTCTACCGCTGCACCACCGTGCCATGCCTTTTAAAGCAGAGATTGTCAGGATCCTGATTAGTACGGGTGTCAGGGGTTATGGGGAGAAGGCAGGAGAATGGAGTTCAGAGGGAAAGATAGATCAGTCATGATTGAATGGTGGTTCAGATTCGATGGGCCGAATGGCCTAATCATATCATACTTTATTAGGCAAGTATGTTATGCAACATATGAGGAATTTGATTTGCCATACAGTCATACGAATAAAAAGCAACAAGACACACAAAATACATTTTAACATAAACATCCACCACAGTGACCCCTCCACATTCCTCACTGTGATGGAAGGCTGGAAAAAAAGTTCAAACTATTCCCTTCTTTGTTCTCCCGCGGTCGGGACACTTGAATCTTCCATTGTCGGGACGATCTTGGCTCCCGTGGCCGGTGGTCGGACTATCCGCGTCGGGGCGATCAAGCTCCCGTATTGGGATCTCTGCTCCCCCGCGCCGGGCGATCGGACCCCGGGTCGAGTCTAGTTGAACCGCCAGTGGCTTGGAACTTCCCGACATCCGTCTCTACCCGAGACTGCGAGCTCCTCGGTGTTGAAATCCGCAGGTCGTGGTTGGAGCGTCGATCCCAGGTAAGGGATCGCAGGCTCTGATGGTAAGTCCACGGCCCCGCGGTGGGGATCCAAGTCAGTCTCGAGCAAGGCCGCCAGCTCCATGATGTTAGGCCGCAGAGTGACCGGAGATACGATCCCGAAAAAAATCACATCTCCGGCAAGGTAAGAGATTGAAAAAAAGTTTCCCCCGCCCCACCCCCCACATAAAACAAACCAGAGGACATTAGCACAAACTTGTTAAAACATACTATAAATAACAACAGAATAGACAAAAAGACAGACAGACTGTTGGCGAGGCTGCAATCGCTGACGGCCCCACTCGGTGGAATTCTGCTGCAGTGACTTATGAACCTGTCCAAACACCTTTTAAAGATTGTGATTGTATCTGCCTCCCTACACCTCCTCCGGCAGCTCGTTCCACATGCCCACCACCCTCTGGTTTTTGTTGTGTGCTATCCAGTCAGCGCAAAGACTATACATCATTACAATCGAGCCATCCACAGATACATAATATTGGGTATAATGTTTAATGCAAGTACATGGATAGGTGAGGTTTCCGGTCGGGACCCTTCTTCAGTCTGTTGTAGTTGGGGAAGGAAGCTGGAAGGGAGGTGAGGGTGGGCCAAAGCCTCACTTGCATCTCCTCCAACCTCATCTACTGTACCGTTGATCAAGATCTTATACATCGGCGAGACCAAACGCCCACCTGAACCAACCTGATCTCCCGGTTGCTGGACAATTCTTTATTAGAACGGGTGTCAGGGGTTATGGAGAGAAGGCAGGAGAATGGGGTTAGGAGGGAGAGATAGATCAGTCATGATTGAATGGTGGTGTAGACTTGATGGGACGAATGGCCTAAGTCTGTTCCTACTTGCTTTATTGTCATTGCATGTGTCACATACAATGAGACTACTGTGTCTCTCCATTTAAAAGAACTTCAAACATTCACATACTCATACTTTTTCCCCATAACCCGCTCCCGAGACAGAGTTCAGTTCCAAGATTGCTGATGGGTAAAAGCTGTTCTTGAGTCTGGCAGTGCGTGACTTTAGCGACCTGTACCTTTTTCCTGAGGGCAGCAGTGTGAAAAGGTGGTGACAAGGATGTGTAATGTCTTTCACGATATTACAGGTCCTGCTGCAGCATCTTGAGTGGTAAATGTCCTCCAGAGGGGGCAGGGGTAGTCCAATGATACCCTGGGCAGTTTTTATCACCCTCTGGAGAGCTGCTCTGTCAGCTGCTGAACAGTTCCCAAACCAGGCAGTTATGCAGTAAGTCAGTATGCTTTCTACCGAACAGCGGTAGAAAGACTCCAACAGTTTAGCAGACAGATGGGCCTTCCTCAGTGTTCTGAGGAAGTAAAGTCTCTGTTGCGCCTTTTTTTACAACTACAGCAGAGTTCACAGACCATTTAAGATCCTCACCAGCGCCGGCCCTAGGGTTGCTGGCGCCCCGGGCAAGCTGAACTTCGGCGCCCTTACAAGTATAATTTTTTTAATTTTCATAAGGAGAAAAACTGAAAATGTAGAATAAAGAGTTTATTACAATATTACAAAATCGAGGCATTCAAATCTGTACAGAATCCGAACAAACTGAAAAGCATACTATATTCCGTAAGTTCACGATGATAAAAACTGTAGCTGTAACGAATTTTCTCCTAATAAAAAGGATGAACAAATGAACAGATGCTGGAAAACATTTATTATCCTACCTAAAACATATTTTTTCTAGCCTTTAGATCTGCAAATCTTTTCATGGCACTTTCTATATCTATCTTCTTTACAAGATCATTTTCTATTGACAAAATTGCCAAAGAATTTAATCTGTCTTGAGTCATGGACGACCGTAAGTATGTCTTTATAAGCTTTAGTTTACTAAAGCTTCTCTCTCCGGTGGCCACAGTAATAGGTATTGTAAGCATTATTCTTAATGCAACCCACAGATTTGGCATGACATCCTGTAACTTATTAGTGTTTATGAACCTAACGGCTTCTATTGGAAGCTTTACATCTTCAGGAAATAATTATTTTGCAGTATCCAGATCCGTCAAGACATCACATCCATTAATATCACTATTTTCTTGGTACCTTAACTTATCCTCCAAACCTTGACATGCTACTTTGAGTTTATTTTTATCTGGCAGATCTTTTAGGTTATTTAAAAATCCCCATGTGTTATTGAAACTTTGTAACTGTTCAAATCTCTCTGATAAAGAATTAATAGCTCTGTCGAGTATTACATTGAACACATGATTTTTAAATCTTTTTTCTGGGTCATCTGCATTTGGAACCTCGTCAATGCACTCATATTCAAACAGACTTCTTTTTCTGCTTATTCTTTTACTTCTAAAAATGGGCTCTACATCTAATTCTGTAACTAATTCTTTTGCTGACTCTAGTGCTTTTTCATATCCATTTGCACGATAATCAATTAAGTAATCAGTGACACTATTCATTAATGAAACTGCGGTAGACAGTTCCACACAGGTGTTCTGCACAGTTTTGCTGACAACATTTACTCTGCCTAAGACATCATACCAGACATTCATGATCACTAGAAAACTGTAATCTTCTATTTGTGTTACAAGAGTCTCTGCTTCATGTCGCATTACAGGATCAGAAGCAGGCATTTCTGAAAGTTCATAAAGAGCTTCTCGGATTCCTATAATTTCATATTTAATGGCTTTGACACATTCTAATCTGCACTCCCATCTAGTCTCGCATAAAGGTTTTGCAGTGAGGCATTTAACATGTTTTTTCAGTGCATGCCATCGCCAAGGAGAGGCAGAAAACAAAACATATATGCGCTGGACAGTACCAAAAAATGAAGTGGATTCCCGACAACTTGTTGCACTGTCCCAACCACTAAGTTCAGGCTATGACATCCACATGGCATATAAAACGCCTGTGGATTCTCTTGAAAGCTAGATAGGGCTTTAATTGGTCGCATCATGGCCTGGTTCGGCAACTTGAGCGTCCAGGACTGGAAAAGACTGCAAAAAGTTGTAAACACTGCCCAGTCCATCACCGGATCTGACCTCCCCACCATCGACGGGATTTATCGGAGTCGCTGCCTCAAAAAGGCAGCCAGCATCGTCAGAGACCCACACCATTCTGGCCACACATCCATTTCACCACTGCCATTGGGAAGAAGGTACAGGAGCCTGAAAACTGTAACTTCCAGGTTCAGGAACAGCCTCTTCCCTTCAGCACAACAAATAAGCTTTGAACTACAACAGACTATTATTATTGCACTATAATTGTTTGTTTTTTGAGCATGCGTGTATGTGTATATATACACACTGAACATTTTTTTCCTCACGTGAATGTACTATGTTTATATATTCTGTTGTGCTGCAGCAAATAAGAATTTCATAGTTCTGTCTGGGACATATGACAACAAAACTCTCTTGACGGGCACGTGGACCCACCTTGATTATGGCTTTAAATTGTAAGAGGACGCCTCTCGCAGGCTTCAGTGCAGCGTTTGCAGTGCCGACGTCAGGCTCCGGACAAGATCCGGGGTGCAGTTTGTGGCTGCGCTGGGAGCTGCGGGAACCTGACCGGTTTCCTGTGCCGGGAGCAGTAGGGCAGGTGGAGGCTACTCCCTCTCGCTGCCACAGCGAGGCGGCCCAGGGCGCCGAGTAGAAAGGGGAGCAGGAAGCTCGGGGGTGGAGGAAAGGACATAACCTGTTTCCGAGCTTAGCGCCAAGGAGGGTTAAGGCAACGAGATCCGACCGCCCACCCCCCCCCCCCCTCGCTTGGTTTTCTGATTCCTCAAAACCCGGGAGAGCAACTCCGTCCATTCAAGCATGGACGGTCTGTGCAGAGAATGGAGGGAGGTGCAAGTTCAGGAAGGCAGGACACACTCCTTGATGGCGCCCCCTAGCACATGGCGCCCCGGGCGACTGCCCGAGTTGCCGGTACCTTGAGCCGGCCTTGATCCTCACTGATGTTGATCCCCAGAAATTTAAAACTAGGCACCCTCTCCACCTCCTCGCCCCCTATCTCCAGTGGCCTGAGCTCCGCTCTATGTCGCCTTTATTAGAAACGGGTGTCAGGGGTTATGGGGAGAAGGCAGGAGAATGGGGTTAGGAGGGAGAGATAGATCAGTCATGATCGAATGGCGGTCTAAACTTGATGGGACAAATGGCCTAAGTCTGTTCCTACTTGTGGGATAGTCTAGGACTAGTGGTCATAGCCTCAGAATTAAAGGAGGTTCTTTCAGGAATGAGATGAGATGGGATTTCTTTAGTAAGAGGGAGGTGAATCTGTGGAATTCTTTGGCACAGACAAGTCAAGTCAACTTTATTTGTCACATACACATACAAGATGTGCAGTGAAATGAAAGTGGCTTTGCCTGCAGATTGTGCAAAAACAACAGAACACAGAACAGAACAGAACAGAACCAGTATTTACATTTTAGAATCTTTTTTTTTAAAAGACACAACAGTAAATTAGTCCCTGGTGAGATAAGAGTTTACAGTCCTGATGGCCTGTGGGAAGAAACTCCGTCTCATCCTCTCTGTTTACACAGCGTGACAGCGGAGACTCTTGCCTGACCGTGGCAGCTGGAACAGTCCGTTGCTGGGGTGGCAACCTGGCTGCAGCACCGTGGATCAGGGGGCCATTCAAGAGGGGGGAGTTAGAAGAAATGCCGTTGTGATAGGGGATAGTATTATTCGGGGGGTAGATAAGGTTCTCTGCGGCCAGCAGAACATGTCCCGAAGGCTGTGTTGCCTACCCGGTGCTCGGGTAAAGGATATCTCTGCGATGCTGGAGATAAATTTGCAGAGTGAGGGGGAGGATCCAGTGGTCGTGGTCCATGTGGGGACCAATGACATAGGAAGGACGAGGAAGGAGGATCTGCTGAACGAGTTTGAGCAGTTAGGGAATAAATTAAAAAGCAGAACCTCGAGGGTACTGATCTCCGGATTGCTACCTGAGCCACGGGCCAAATCGGCGAGGGTACGAAAAATTAAAAAGCTGAATGCGTGGCTCAAAGACTGGTGTGGGAAAAATGGGTTTGGTTTCTTGGGCCACTGGCACCAGTACTGGGACAGGGGGGATCTGTTCTGTAAGGACGGACTTCACCTGAACGGTGCTGGGACTGGGGTCCTGGCAAATCATATAACTAGGGCAGTAGAGAAGTCTTTAAACTAAGTAGCGGGGGGGAGGTATCAAGGGGGGTAATAACGGCAGGGGTAGAGGAAATAGAGCAGGGTATCAGTGGGGAAACGGAAAATCAAAATGTGACAGGAGGATCCAGAATGTGTGAAGATAAAGCTCTAGATGTAAAAGGGGCAAAAACAGAAAGGAAGGGTAGTAAAAATCATCTGAAAGTGCTGTATCTAAATGCACGGAGTATTCGAAATAAGATAAATGAATTAACGGTGCAATTAAGTACATATAGTTATGATATCGTGGCCATTACGGAGACATGGCTGCAAGGGGATCAGGATTGGGAGTTAAATATAGAGGGGTACTCGACAATTAGAAAAGATAAACAGGAAAGAAAGGGAGGAGGGGTGGCCCTTTTAATAAGGGAGGGAATAACGGCAATAGAGAGGAAGGATATTGCGTTGAAGGATCAGGATAGTGAAACAGCTTGGGTACAGATAGAGAATAACAAGGGGAAAAAAACACTAGTGGGTGTAATTTATAGACCTCCAAATAGCTGTGACGCTGTTAGTCAGAACATAAATCTGCAAATAGTTGACGGATGTAAAAAGGGAACTGCTGTAATCATGGGGGACTTCAATTTTCATATTAATTGGGCAAACCAAACTGGGCAGGGTAGACTAGAGGAAGAGTTTATAGAATGTATTAGAGACGGGTTCCTAGAACAGTATGTCACAGAACCGACAAGGAGGGAGGCAATCTTGGATCTGGTCCTGTGTAATGAAGCAGGATTAATTAAAAATGTCATAGTTAGGGACTCGTTGGGAACAAGTGACCACAATATGGTCGAATTCCATATTCAAATAGAAGGGGAGCAGGTTGAAACTCAGGCTAGGGTACTTAGTCTAAATAAGGGGGATTATGAAGGTATGAGGACTGAGCTGATCAAAGTTGACTGGGATAGCAGACTCAAGAATAAGACGGTACATGAGCAGTGGTTTAAGGATCTACTGTATAACCTTCAAGAAAAATTTATTCCTATGAAGAAAAAAAGGGGTAAGGGAAAGAACAGTCAGCCATGGCTCAGTAAAACTATAAAGGATAGTATTCGGCTGAAGGCAAGGGCATATAAGGTAGCTAGAGATAGTGGGAGGGTAGAGGATTGGGAAGCATTTAAAGTCAGCAAAAAATAACTAAGAGATTAATTAAGACGGGGAAAATAGACTATGAAAGGAATTTAGCGAACAACATAAAAACTAATAGTAAGAGTTTTTATAGCTATATAAAAAGAAAAAGGGTGGCTAAGGTGAACGTTGGTCCATTGGAGGGTGAGACTGGAGAGTTGTTGGTGGGGAACATGGAAATGGCAAAGGCATTAAACGAGTATTTTGTATCAGTCTTCACCATAGAAGACACAAAAAATATTCCAACGCTGGATAAACAGGGGGCGGTAGGAATGGAGGAGCTAAATACTATTAAGATCACCAAGGAGGTGGTATTAGGGAAATTAATGAGACTGAAGGAGGATAAATCCCCTGGGCCTGATGGATTACATCCAAGGGTCTTGAGGGAGATAGCGGTGGGGATTGTGGATGCATTGGTGATAATTTTCCAAAACTCCCTGGAGGCAGGAACGGTCCCAGTGGAATGGAAAATGGCCAATGTAACACCTATATTTAAAAAAGGAAGTAAACAGAAGGCGGGTAACTATAGACCGGTTAGTCTAACATCGGTGGTGGGTAAAATGTTAGAGACAATTATTAAAGAAACACTAACGGGGCACTTGGATAAACATGACTTCATCGGACAGAACCAGCATGGTTTTGTGAAGGGGAAGTCCTGTTTAACGAATCTGCTCGAATTCTTTGAGGAAGTAACAACCCGGGTGGATAAAGGGGAACCGGTGGATGTGGTATACTTGGACTTCCAAAAGGCTTTTGACAAGGTGCCACATAAGAGACTATTGCTAAAAATAAAAAATTATGGGATTGGGGGTAATATATTAGCATGGGTAGAGGATTGGCTAACAAATAGGAAGCAGAGAGTGGGGATAAATGGTTCATACTCGGGATGGCAACCGGCAACTAGCGGGGTTCCGCAAGGGTCGGTGCTGGGACCCCAGTTGTTCACAATTTATATAAATGATTTGGAGGAGGGAACCAAGTGTAATATATCAAAATTTGCGGACGATACAAAAATGGGAGGAAAAATAGGGGATGAGGAGGATAGGAAGAGTCTGCAAAAGGATATAGATAAGTTAGGTGAGTGGGCAACAACCTGGCAGATGAAATTTAATACTAATAAATGTGAAGTCATTCACTTTGGGAAAAAAAATGATAGGGCAAGTTATTTTCTAAATGAGGTGGAGCTGCGTTGTAATGCAACGCAAAGGGATCTAGGGGTAGTAGTACATGAATCACTAAAAGTTAGTATGCAGGTGCAGCAAGCAATCAGGAAGGCCAATGGAGTTTTGGCCTTTATTGCTAGGGGGATTGAGTATAAAAACACGGAGGTCTTGCTGCAGCTGTACACAGTATTAGTGAGACCACATTTGGAATACTGTGTACAGTTCTGGGGTCCATACTTAAGAAAGGATGTACTGGCCCTGGAGGCAGTGCAGCGAAGGTTTACAAGATTAATTCCTGCAATGAGGGGATTGACATATGAGGAAAGGTTAAGTAGGCTGGAACTCTACTCTTTGGAGTTTAGAAGAATGAGAGGCGATCTCATTGAAACATATAAGATCGTGAGGGGCCTTGATCGGGTGGATGCACCGAGGATGTTCCCAATGATCGGGGAAACTAGAACTAGGGGACATAGTTGTAGAATAAGAGGGGGCTCTTTTAAAACTGAGATGAGGAAGAACTTCTTCACCCAGAGGGTGGTTAATTTATGGAATTCACTGCCCCAGGGAGCAGTGGAAGCAGAAACATTAAATATATTTAAGTCTAAAATAGATGGTTTTTTAGCTGCCAAGGGGATAAGGGGCTACGGGGAGAGGGCAGGGATATGGACCTAGGTATGGTTAGTATAGTAAGACCTGAGTGATCTCCTGGACAAGTGTCGATCGCCTGGATTGGGGTCGGAGAGGAATTTCCCGGATTTTTTTCCCGAATTGGACCTGGGTTTTTATCCGGTTTTTTGCCTCCCCCAGGAGATCACGCGGTTCTTGGGGTTGAGAGGGGTGATAGCGATATAAAGTGGAGGGTAGTGTCTTGTGTTCTGTGTCTTGTGTCTACTGTTTGTGGGTAAGGGTGTCTGTTTGGTGTTCAGCCATGAGCGAATGGCGGTGCGGGCTCGATGGGCCTGGTGGTCTACTCTCGCACCTACTTTCTATGTTTCTATGTTTCTATGGTAGGGGTCCTTCATGATCTTGTTGGATCTGGATCTACATCTCCTGGTGTATAGGTCCTGCAGGGAGGTGAGTGTTGTTCCCATAATGCGTCCCTTCGAACGCACTACTCTTTGCAGAGCTTTCCTGTCCAGGGCAAAGCTGTTACCAAACCAGAATGAGATGTTGCCGGACAAGATGCTTTCTACAGCCCCAGAGTAGAAGCACTGAAGGATCCTCAGAGAGACTCTGAATTTCCTCAGCTGCCTGAGGGGGTAAAGGCGCTGCCTTGCCATACTCACTAGTGCGGCAGTGTGTGTTGTCCATGTCAGATCCTCTGTGATGAGGACTCCCAGTTATTTAAAGCAGCTCAACCTTTCCACAGTAGCCCCATTTATCCCCAGTGGTGTGTATGTCCTCGGATGTTGAGCCCTTCTAAGGTTCACAATCAGCTCCTTAGTTTTAGTGACATTCAAGAGGAGGCTGTTGTCCTGACACCAGAGTGACAGATCAGCCACCTCCTCCCGGTAGGCCTTCTCATCGTTATCGGAGATTAGGCCCAACACCACACTGTCATCAGCAAACTTGATGATGGAGTTGGAGCTGAACCTGGCCACAGTCATGTGTGTACAGGGAGTACAGTAGGGGGATGAGGACACAACCCTGGGGGGATCCTGTGTTCAGGGTGAGGGGGTTGGAGGTATGTCTCCCCATCTTGACCATCTGGGGCCTGGCGGTGAGAAAGGCCAGGACCCAGGGACACAGGGGAGTGTTCACCCTCAGTTCCAGCAGCTTCTCAGCAAGTCTGGTGGGGACTATGGTATTGAAACCTGAACTGAAATCAATGAACAGCATCCTCACATAGACGGCGGTGGAGGCCAAGGCACAGATTTAGGTTGTCTCCGAAATTTATGTTGAGGTCGGAGTTGGTCGGGACTTTTTTACTGACTCTAATTCCACAGCCTGGAAACAGTATCAATGGAGAGAAGGAATAGGCGACGTTTCGGATCGAGACCCTTCTTCACACTGATCGGATGTATTTTTGACATCTCCCTACCACATCTAGATCTCACCATCTCCATCGCAGGCAACAGACTACTGATCGACATCCACTCTAAAACCCACTGACTCCCACAGCTATCTTGACTACACTTCTTCCCACCCTGCTTCCTGTAAGGACTATCCCCTACTCCCAATTCCTCCGTTTACGCCGCATCTGTGCCCAGGGTGAGTTGTTCCATACTAGGGCACTGGAGATATCCTCATTCTTTAGCGAACGGGGGTTCCCGTCTTCGACTATAGATGAGGCTCTCACCAGGGTCTCCTCTATATCCCGTAGCTCCGCTCTTACTCCCCATCCCCCCACTCGTGACAAGGACAGAGTCCCCCTTGTCCTCACCTTCCACCCCATCAGCCGCCACATACAACATATAATCCTCCGACATTTTCACCACCTCCAACGGGATCCTACTACTGGCCACTTCTTCCCATCTCCTCCCCTTTCTGCTTTCCACATTCCCTCCGTAACACCCTGGTCCATTCGTCCCTTCCAACCCAAACCACCCCCTCCCCGGGTACTTTCCCCTGCAACCGCTGGAAATGCAACACCTGTCACTTTACCTCCCCCCTCAACTCCATCCAAGGACCCAATCAGTCTTTCCAGGTGAGGCAGAGGTTCACCTGCACCTCCTCCAACCTCATCTACTGCATCCGCTGTTCCAGGTGCTAACTTCTCTACATCGGCGAGACCAAGCGTAGGCTCGGCGATCGCTTCGGTGAACACCTCCGCTCAGTCCGTATTAATCAACTTGATCACCCGGTTGCTCAGCACTTCAACTCCTCCTCCCATTCTCAATCCGACCTTTCTGTCCTGGGCCTCCTCCATTGCCAGAGGAGGCCCAGCGCAGATTGGAGGTACAACACCCCATATTTCACATGGGTAGTTTACACCCCAGCGGTATCAACATTGACTTCTCTAATTTTAGACAGCCCTTGCTTTCTCCCTCCCTCCCCTCCCTCTCCCAGTTCTCCCATTAGTCCTACTGTCTCCGCCTCTTCCTTTCTTTTTCCCGCCCCCTCCCCCAACATCAGTCTCAGGAAGGGTCTCGACCCGAAACATCACCTATTCTTTCTCTCCATAGATGCTGCCTCACCCGCTCAGTTTCTCCAGCATTTTTTGTCTAACCGATTTTTCCAGCATCTGCAGTTCTTTCTTAAACACCTCCCTTCCATTGGCTCCATTTAACCTCACGCTGCCTTGGCAAGGCCAGCAGCATAATCAAGGACCAGTCTCACCCTGGCCACTCCCTCTTCTATCAGGCAAAAGGCACAGAAATGTAAAAATATAAACCTCCAAATTCAGAGACAGTTTCTTCCCAGCTGTTATCAGGCAACTGAATCATCCTACCACAACCAGAGAGCAGTCCTGAACTACTATGTTTCTCATTGGGGATCCTCGGACTATACTTGATCGTACTTTGCTGGCTTTACCTTGTATTAAATGTTACTCCCTTATCATGTATCTATACACTGTAAATGGCTTGATTGTAATATTTGTCATTCCACTGACTGTATGGTACGCAACAAAAAGCCTTTCACTGTACGTCATTACACGTGACAATAAACTACACTAAATTGTTATTATCAATCAAGTATTTATTTCTCGTGAAGCAAACATATCTTTTATATCAAGAACAGAGAACAGAACAGCATAGGAACAGGCCCTTTGGCCCATAAAGTCCATGCTGAACATGAAGCCAAATTAATCTCATCTCCTCTGCCTGCAACGTGACCCGTACTGGGGCCTGGGGTCGAGGGGGTCGGTGAGGAGAGAGGGTGGGGGGAACCGAGGCTGTCATTCACCAACAACTGAGCTCAGCCGCCCGCTGATTTTCCACCAAAGTGTATCAGGTACAATGTTTGTTGTTCCAGGATGCAGACAGCTTCAAAGACATTGCTGGCTATTTTTCCCAAAGAAGAGTGGGAAGAGATAAGTGACTGGGAAAATCTCCATTATAAGAACCTGAAGCAGAACTATGAAGCCATGCTCGCCATTGGTTTGGAGAAAATATTCTTCACATTTTTTCCTCTTTGCCCTTTTCTCGTGATGCACGCTGACATGAGTTTTCTTCCCACATGAAATCTAAGTAGGTTTGTGCTTTCTGAGACCATATGGGTCAGGTCCTAACATTTCACTCCACTGGTTTACTTTGAGAATATGTCTGAGGATATTGGACATTCCTGTTCTTTGATAACATAACTTCTATTGGCTTCTGCTCTGTCTTTACCTCCCTGTAATTAACACAACAGCATCTTCTGTGTCTCCTTCTCGGGACAGCATATTTAAGATTGGATTTTGGCCGTGGCTGGGAACATCTCCTGCCTTTCAACTGACTTTACTGATATACTTCACATTCTGTCTTCACGTGATGAGTGTTAACCACTGTTGTCCACTTTACCTTTGCCTGCTGTGTTCGAGGTTTGTGAACTGTGCCAGAAAGGAGAAACAGAACCTTGTTGCCTTCCAGCACCGGGGAGACATTTACTGTCATCCCTGCCCTCACTGCACTGTTGCATTTACCACAGCGGAGTTCCTTATACGGCACTCAAGAAGGCATCCTGAAGCTTCCAGACTAACATCAGCTGGACAAGCTTCTGCCTCCGGTGTGAACCCAGATTCACAATGTAAACGTGGGCAGAGTCCGTTCACACCATCTGACGGAAGGAGTGGAATTGGGAAATCAGGTGATCTTCAAGCATGGACAAAGGAGAGACGGCATGAATGTGCAGAATGTGGGAAGTGTTTCACACGGGCAGGGACCCTCCACCAACACCAGCGGACCCACACCGGAGAGGCCGTACAAATGTTCTGACTGTGGGAAGAGCTTCACATACTGAGGGGCCCTCCAGAAACACCAGCGGATCCACACTGGTTCTCAGAGTTCATTATAACTCACAAATCTGGTACACTTGGGAGTTTGGTGCTGGATGGCATCGAGCTTGTCCAGTCCTTTTATAATTTTATTTTCTAGAAACATATAAAATTATAAAAGGACTGGACAAGCTAGATGCAGGAATTTCCCCCCCAATGTTGGGCAAGTCCAGAACCAGGGGCCACAGTTTTAGAATAAAGGGGAAGCCATTTAAGACTGAGGTGAGAAAAAACTTTTTCACCCAGAGTTGTGAATTTGTGGAATTCCCTGCCACAGAGGGCAGAGGAGGCCAAATCACTGGATGGATTTAAGAGAGAATTAGATAGAGCTCTAGGGGCTAGAGAAATCAAGGGATATGGGGAAAAGGCATGCACGGGTTATTGATTGGGGATGATCAGCCATGATCACAATGAATTGCAGGGCTGGCTCGAAGGGCCAAATGGCCTCCTCCTGCACCTATTTTCTGTTTCCATGTTTCTATGGCAGATTTGCCAGGCTATTGCATGTTTTATTATTAGTCCACCTACATTGTTTAGTTTAGTTTAGAGACCCCATCGAGTCTGCACTGACCAGCGATCCCCACATATTAACACTATCCTACACACACTAGGGACAAACTACAATTATACCAAGCCAATTAACCTATAAACCTGTATGTCTGGAGTGTGCGAGGAAACCAAAGATCTCGGTGTAAACCCACTCAGGTCACGGGGAGAACGTACAAACTCCATACAGACAGCACCCATAGTCAGGATCGAACCCGGGTCTCTGGTGCTATAAGGCGGCAACTCTACCACTGCGCCACCATGCCGCCCCAAATGAAGCCGTTCCGATTGTTCCAACGAAGCCGACAAAATCTTGCGGAACAGCGTCACGTTTCAGTGTGGTGCAGCCCTTGAAGTTATCATTAATATGGGCAATTTCAGGTAACCAGCCTTTCCAGTTTGTATCAGAACTGGCCACATTATGTGACTGCATCCAGTTCTGATGAACGGTCATTGATCTGAGAAGACATTTTTCAGAAGGTGTTTCAACATGGGGAAGAAAGGTCAGAGGGCTATGGGCCAAACGTGGGCAAATAGGATCAGCTTAGAGGAGGCATCTTGGTCAGCATGGACAAGTTGGGCCGAAGGGCCTGTTTCTACAGGACCGTGAAACATAAACTGTTTCTTTCTCCACAAGATGTTGCCCGACCGGCTGAGTATTTTGAGCATTTTCTGTCATTATTTCTTTGTTCCGTCTTTATCTTTAATCGTTGTCCAGCCCCGAGTTGACTTGTTTGAGGTGTAGATCGTCCCCAGCTTACGGACACACTAAAGTACAGCCCGTACACATGAGCGAGTGTCTGGGAGACAGTGGGATGGATTTACCGGCTGCTGCGGGGCTGCAGGCATCTTCTGCCATGTTCCGCTTGGGAACGGTTCCCAGGAAGGGAACCCTGCCGTAACTGGGCCTCCTCCTGCACCTATTTTCTATGTTTCCATGTTTCTATGGCAGATTTGCCAGGCTATTGCATGTTTTATTATTGATGTGGATAGAGAACTGGCTGGCAGACAGGAAGCAAAGAGTGGGAGTAAACGGGTCCTTTTCAGAATGGCAGGCAGTGACTAGTGGGGTACCGCAAGGCTCAGTGCTGGGACCCCAGCTATTTACAATATATTAATGATCTGGATGAGGGAATTGAATGCAACATCTCCAAGTTTGCGGGTGACACGAAGCTGGTGGGCAATGTTAGCTGTGAGGAGGATGCTAGGAGGCTGCAAGGTGACTTGGATAGGTTGGGTGAGTGGGCAAAGGCATGGCAGATGCAGTATAATGTGGATAAATGTGAGGTTATCCACTTTGGTGGCAAAAACAGGAAAGTAGTCTATTATCTGAATGGTGGCCGATTAGGAAAAGGGGAGATGCAACGAGACCTGGGTGTCATGGTACACCAGTCATTGAAAGTAGGAATGCAGGTGCAGCAGGCAGTGAAGAAAGCAAATGGTATGTTAGCATTCATAGCAAAAGGATTTGAGTATAAGAGCAGGGAGGTTCTACTGCAGTTGTACAGGGTCTTGGTGAGACCACACCTGGAGTATTGCGTACAGTTTTGGTCTCCTAATCTGAGGAAAGACATTCTTGCCATAGAGGGAGTACAGAGAAGGTTCACCAGACTGATTCCTGGGATGGCAGGACTTTCATATGAGGAAAGACTGGATAGACTCGGCTTGTACACGTTGGAATTCTGAAGACTGAGGGGGGGATCTTATAGGAACTTACAAAATTCTTAAGGGGTTGGACAGGCTAGATGCAGGAAGATTAATCCCGATGTTGGGGAAGTCCAGAACTAGGGGTCACAGTTTAAGGATAAGAGGGAAGACTTTTAGGACCGAGATGAGGAAATCATTTTTTACACAGAGAGTGGTGAATCTGTGGAATTCTCTGCCACAGAAGGTAGTTGAGGCCAGTTCATTGGCTATATTTAAGAGGGAGTTAGATGTGTCCCTTGTGGCTAAAGGGATCAGGGGGTATGGAGAGAAGGCAGGGATGGGATACTGAGTTGGATGATCAGCCATGATCATATCAAATGGAGGTGCAGGCTCGAAGGGCCGAATGGCCTACTCCTGCACCTATTTTGTATGTTTATTTGTTGCTATGTAACCGGGGGAACGTCCTGCACCGTCTCCATAGCAACTTCTTGATGCATCTAATGAACGTCCCAGGCCATCTGTGTGTTTCCAACACAACATCACGTCTCACAGTCACAACTGGTGTTCTGACTTCCAGTCTGCAAGTTTTAAACATCACAGTTTCAGCACAATCTCACCGTACACCCAATTAACACATGTTGTATGTAGGAAGGAACTGCAGATGCTGGTTTAAACCGAAAACAGACACAAAAGGCTGGAATAACTCAGCGGGACTGACAGTCTCTCTGGAGAAAATGAATGGGTAACGTTTTGGGTCGAGACTCATCGCCAGACTGAGATTCTGGGGAAAGGGAAACGAGAGATATAGACGGTGATGGCGAGAGATATAGAACAAATGAATTATATAAATACAAAAAAGTAACGATGATAAAGGAAACTGGCCATTGTTAGCTGAGGGCTCGGTGAAAACGAGTTATAGACAATGAGACTCAACAAGACAACTTTCAGACTAGTACAATGACTTGGGTGGGGGAGGGACGGAGAGAGAAGGGATGTAAGGGTTCAAGTTGGAGCGATCAATATTCATACTGCTGGGGTGTAAGCTCCCCAAGTGAAATATGAGATGCTGTTCCTCCAATTTGGTGATTGCCTCACTCTGACAATGGAGGAGGCCCAGGACAGAAAGGTCAGAGTGGGAATGGGGTGGGGAATTAAAGTGTTTGGCAACCGGGAGATCAGGTTGGCCCAGGCACAAACACATGTTGTACTTGCTTTATCTTTCTCATGGTATTATCAATCTTCACAACAATATTCCATTATAGCAACAACAAACACTGCGCAGGAACAGGCCCTTCGGCCCACAATGTCTGTGCCGAACATGATGCCAAATTGAACATGATCCATACCCCTCCAATCCCAGCATATCCATGTACCTTTCCAAAAGCCTCTTAAACACCACTATTATATCTGCTTCCATCACCACCCCTGGCAGTGTGTTCCAGACACCCACCACTCTGTGGAATAAAAATCTTTCCCCGCATATCTCCTTTAAACTTGTCTCATTTTTACCTTAAAGTTAAAAGGTCGTTGAAATTTCCAACTATGAGAACGGGTTTCTAAGTGACACCAGTGATACTTTAAACATTTAAATATTTTACTGTTCACTTAAGCTACCTCTTATTCATCCCGCTGACTAACGCATGAGAAACTGGTTCAAGCATTAAGGAAACACCTTCCAGAAGATTATCAGTGACACATTGCATTGCATATTGTAAAAAATCCATTTATTACAAAACTTTTTTATACTGTTGTATTAATTTCAGGAAAATTAGTTTTCCTAACGTGCTGCTTTCAGCTAACTTCCTGTTCAGAGCAGATAAAATAGGGCAGTACTGGCGACAGAGACCCGGGTTTGATCCCGACTACGGGTGCTGTCTATACGGAGTTTGTACGTTCTCCCCGTGACCTTGGCCAAAGGCTTGGATCGAGTGGATGTGGAGAGGATGTTTCCACTAGTGGGAGAGTGTAGGACTAGAGGTTATAGCTTTAGTTTTACAGGATGTTCCATGAGGAAAGAGATGAGAAGAAATGTATTTAGCCAGAGGGTGGTGAATCTGTGGAATTATTTGCCCCAGACGGAGGCCAAGTCAGTGGACATTTTTAAAGCAGAGACTGATTCATGAATAGTACGGGTGTCAGGGGTTATGGGGAAAAGGCAGGAGAATGAGGTTAGGAGCGAGAGATCAGCCATGATTGAATGGCAGAGTAAACTTGATGGGCAAATTGACCTAATTCTTCTCCTATCACTTATGACCTGCGTATGTTTCCCCCGAGATCTTCTGTTTCCTCCCCCACTCAAAAAACATACAGGTTTGTAGGTAAATTGGCGATATAAGTGTAAATTGTCCCTAGTGTGTGACAATAGATAATAGGCGCAGGAGCAGGCCATTCGGCCCCTCGAGCCAAATGCCATTCAATGTGATCATGGCTGATCATCCCCAATCAGTACCCCGTTCCTGCCCTCTCCCCATATCCCCTGATTCCACTATCTTTAAGACCCCTATCTAGCTCTCTCTGGAAAGTATCCAGAGAACCGGCCTCCACCGCCCTCTGAGGCAGAGAATTCCAGACTCACAACTCTCTGTGAGAAAAAGTGTTTCCTCGTCTCCTTTCTAAATGGCTTAACCCTTATTCTTAAACTGTGGCCCCTGGTGCTGGACTCCCCCAACATCGGGAACATGTTTCCTGCCTCTAGCGTGTCCAAACCCTTAACAATCTTATATATTTCAATAAGATCCCCTCTTATCCTTCTAAACCCCAGAGTGCACAAGTCCAGCCACTCCATTCTCTCAGCATATGACAGTACCACCATCTCGGGAATTAATCTTGTAAACCTACGCTGCACTCTCTCAATAGCAAGACTGTCCTTCCTCAAATTAGGGGACCAAAACTGCACACAATACTCCAGGTGTGGTCTCACTAGGGCTCAGTACAACAGCAGAAGGACCTCTTTGCTCCTATACTCGACTCCTCTTGTTATAAAGGCCAACATGCCATTCGCTTTCTTCACTGCCTGCTGTACCTGCATGCTTACTTTCATAGACTGATGAACAAGGACCCCCAGATCCCGTTGTACTTCCCCTTTTCCAAACTTGACGCCATTTAGATAGTAATCTGCCTTCCTCGTTTTAATACCAAAGTGGATAACATCACATTTATCCGCATTAAACTTCATCTGCCATGCATCTGCGCACTCCCCCAACCTGTCCAAGTCACCCTGCATTCTCATAGCATCCTCCTCACAGTTCACACTGCCACCCAGCTTTGTGTCATCTGCAAATTTGATAATGTTACTTTGAATCCCTTCATCAAAATCATTGATGTATATTGTAAATAGCTGCAGTCCCAGCACCGAGCCTTGCGGTACCCCACTGGTAACTGCCTGCCATTCTGAAAGGGACCTGTTAATCCGTACTCTTTGTTTCCTGTCTGCCAACCAATTTTCTATCCATGTCAGCACTTTACCCCAATACCATGTGCCCTAATTTTGCCCACTAATCTCCTATGTGGGACCTTATCAAATGCTTTCTGAAAGTCCAGGTACACTACATCCACTGACTCTCCCTTGTCCATTTTCCTAGTTACATCCTCAAAAAATTCCAGAAGATTAGTCAAGCAAGATTTCCCCTTCGTAAATCCATCCTGTTACTGCTATCCAAATGTGCCGCTATTTCATCTTATAAAATTGACTCCAGCATCTTCCCCACCACCGATGTCAGGCTAACTGGTCTATAATTCCCTGTTTTCTCTCTCCCGCCTTTCTTAAAAAGTGGGATAACATTAGCTACCCTCCAATCCACAGGAACTGATCCTGAGTCTATAGAACATTGGAAAATTATCACCAGTGCATCCACGATTTCTCGAGGCACTTCCTTAAGTACCCTGGTATGCAGACCATCAGGCCATGGGGATTTAACAGCCTTCAGTCCCATCAGTCTACCCAACATCATTACCTGCCTAATGTGGATTTCCTTCATAGAAACATAGAAAATAGATGCAGGAGGAGGCCATTCGGCCCTTCGAGCCAGCACCGCCATTCATTGTGATCATGACTGATTGTCCCCTATCAATAACCCATGCCTGCCTTCTCCCCATATCCCTTGAATCCACTAGCCCCTAGAGCTCTATCTAACTCTCTCTTAAATCCATCCAGTGACTTGGCCTCCACTGCCCTCTGTGGCAGGGAATTCCATAAATTCACAACTCTCTGGGTGAAAACGTTTTTTCTCACCTCAGTCTTAAATGACCTCCCCTTTATTCTAAGACTGTGGCCCCTGGTTCTGGACTCGCCCAATATTGGGAACATTTTTTCTGCATCTAACTTGTCCAGTCCTTTTATAATTTTATATGTTTCTATAAGATCCCCCTCATCCATCCAAGTCTTTTCAATCTTTCCTCATATGACAGCCCTGCCATCCCAGGGATCAATCTCGTGAACCAACGCTGCACTGCTTCAATCACTATGATGTCCTTCCTCAAATTAGGAGACCAAAACTGTATACAATACTCCAGATGTGGTCTCACCAGAGCCCTATACAACTGCAGAACCTCTTTACTCCTATACAGACATCCTCTTGTTATGAAGGCCAACATTCCATTATCTTTCTTCACAGCCTGCTGGACCTGTAAGCCAACTTTCAGTGACCGGTGTACAAGGACACCCAGGTCTCGCTGCACCTCCCCCTTACCTAACCTAACCCCATTGAGATAATAATCTGCCCCCTTGATTTTGCCGCCAAAGTGGATAACCTCACATGTATCTATATTATACTGCATCTGCCACGCATCTGCCCACTCACTCAACCTGTCCAGGTCACCCTGCAACCTCCTAACATCCTCTTCACAGCTCACACTGCCACTTCCGTTCCTCTGTCACCCCAGATCCTCTGGCCACTACTATATCAGGAAGATTGTTTGTGTCCTCCTTAGTGAAGACGGATCCAAAGTACCTGTTCAACTCATCTGCCATTTCCTTGTTCCCCATAATAAATTCACCTTTTTCGGTCTTCAAGGGTCCAACTTTGGTCTTAACTGATTTTATCCTCTTTACATACTTAAAGAAACTTTTACTATCCTGCTTTATATTCTTGGCTAGCTTACCTTTGTACCTCATCTTTTCTCCCAGTATTGTCTTTTGTTATCTTCTGTTGCTCTTTAAACATTACCCAATCATCTTGCTTCCCGCTCATCTTTGCTACGTTGTACTTCTTCTCTTTTATTTTTATACTGTCCCTGATGTCCCTTGTCAGCCACGGTCTAACCTTTCTCCCCTTGGAATCTTTCTTCCTCCTAGGAATGAACTGATCCTGCACCTTCTGTATTATTCCTAGAAATACCTGCCATTTGTGTTCCACTGTCATCCCTGTTAATGTATCTTTCCAGTCAACTTTGGCCAGCTCCTCCCTCATGGCTCCCTAGTCCCCTTTATTCAACTGTAACACCGACATCTCCGATCTACCCTTCTCCCTCTCCAACTGTAGATTAAACCTGACCATATTATGGTCACTACCTCCTAATGGCTCATTAACCTCAAGTTCCTTTATCAGACCATGTTCATTACATAACACTAAATCTAGAATTATCTTCTCCCTGGTAGGCTCCAATACAAGCTGCTCTAAGAATCCATCGCAAAGGCACTCTACAAAGTCCCTTTCTTGGGGTCCAGTACCAACCTGATTTTCCCAGTCTACTTGCATGTTGAAATCTCCCATAACAACCACAGCATTACCTTTGCTACACGACAATTTTTACTCCTGATTCAACTTGCACCCTATGTCCAGGCTACTGTTTGGGGGCCTGTAGATAAGTCCCACTAGGGTCTTTTTACCCTTACACTTCCTTAGTTCTATCCATACTGACTCCACATCTCCTGTTTCAATGTCACCCCCTTGCAAGGGACTGAATTTCATTCCTCACCAACAGAGCTACCCCACCCCTTCTGCCCACCTGTCTGTCTTTTCGATAGGAGGTATACCCTTGAATATTCAGTTCCCAGCCGTGGCCCTCTTGCAGCCATGTCTCTGTTTCTGTGTAGGATAGTGTTAGTGTGTGGTGATCGCTGGTCGGCGTGGACTCGGTGGGCTGAAGAGGCTGTTTCCACACTGTATCTCTAAACTAAACTAAAATGGAGTCCCATCCCGCGTAGGCAGAACCTTCCCATTGAAACACTTACTAGTCAGCATTTAGAATAAGATGATGGGACTGTAATTCTGCTCCTACAGCTTACCCCCCTTAGTCTAGTTCAGTTTAATGCTGACAAATGTGAGGTGCTACATCTCGGCAGGACAAATCAAAATAGGACGTACACGGTAAATGGTAGCGAATTGAGGAATGCAGTTGAACAGAGGGATCTAGGAATAACTGTGCATAGTTCCCTGAAGGTGGAATCTCATGTAGATAGGGTGGTAAAGAAAGCTTTTGGTGTGCTGGCCTTTATAAATCAGAGCATTGAATATAGAAGTTGGGATGTAATGTTAAAATTGTACAAGGCATTGGTGAGGCCAATTCTGGAGTATGGAGTACAATTTTGGTCGCCTAATTATAGGAAGGATGTCAACAAAATAGAGAGAGTACAGAGGAGATTTACTAGAATGTTGCCTGGGTTTCAGCAACTAAGTTACAGAGAAAGGTTGAACAAGTTAGGTCTTTATTCTTTGGAGCGCAGAAGGTTAAGAGGGGACTTGATAGAGGTCTTTAAAATTATGAGCGGGTTAGACAGAGTGGACGTGGATAAGCTTTTCCCATTGAGAGTAGGGAAGATTCAAACAAGGGGACATGACTTGAGAATTAAGGGACAGAAGTTTAGGGGGAACATTAGGGGGAACTTCTTTACTCAGAGAGTGGTAGCTGTGTGGAATGAGCTTCCAGTGGAAGTGGTGGAGGCAGGTTCGATGTTATCCTTTAAAAATAGATTGGATGGGTATATGGACCGGAAAGGAATGGAGGGTTATGGTCTGAGTGCAGGTAGATGGGACTAGGGGGAAGTATTTATTTTTAATTTAATTTAAAAAAAAAAAATTACAAAAAAATTTAAATGTTCGGCACGGACTTGAAGGGCCGAGATGGCCTGTTTCCGTGCTGTTATGGTTATATGGTTATATGGTTAAAACACTGAGTCAAGCACTGGATCAACTATTCTTTATTCTTCCCAACAATCACAAACTTCCTATACGATACCTAACCACCGCGGGTCCGATCCTTGTCTCAGCCTCGTGCGAGCAGACACCTCCAGACAGTCACACAGTCCCAACTGAACCTCCAGAAGATCGACTCTGATCCATGTTGGATTCACACTTTTATAGGTCATCGAACCTTGTGGCGCGAAAATAAATGGGGGTGGCAGCCCCTACAAACCAATCACAAATATCAATTACATTATACAGTTATTGACAGTTCCCTAACCCAATCACAAAGTATCCCATTACATTGTTTCAACAGAAAGTTCTAGCAGGGACTCCGTTGACATAGTTTACATAGGTATAGAAACATTTCCCTAAACAATCTGAACAAGGCTTCACACTTTAACAAATCACAAGATAACAGAGCAAACACTCTGCAACATAATTAACAGTATTTACAACTCCACCTTATCTGACCAATCCTGACCATGCAACTCTGAGCTCTTCTGCAAAGGCATCAACATTTTAACAAAGAAATGGACATCTGGACCTCACCTTATCCTTGACTTCCATCTCTGGTCCAGACCCTTTGAAGCTGTGACTTGCAGCTTAAAATTTGCACAGAAAGAGGCCAAGCAGGCCTTGCAAATGCAAAGATCCTCCATTTTGTGACATCTCTAACTTGGCCAATAATAATAGAACAAGGAACTGCAGACCAGATTATACTAACAGAATAAAACGGACGTGGATGAGATTAAACTCACCCGGAGGGTGGTTGCAATCTGGGACACTCTGCCTGTGGAGATGGTGGAGGCTTGGACTTTCCGTGCAGCTGCAGGAGATGCTCCACTGCAGGAGATGCTCCACTGCAGCAGCAACGAGAGCTCCACTGCGGCAGTGGCTGCTCCACAGCAGGAGGGGCTTCAATGCAGGAACCTGCTCCACTGCAGCATCAGCTCCCCTGCAATATCTGCTCCACTGCAACATCATGTGCATTGTAACGGCAGCAGCTCCATTGTAATGCCTTATTTTTAATTCCACGTGATGAAATGAGCACACCCAGCAGACTTGTGATTAGTCCCTGATTATTGGCAGCAGGATATGTACAGTTTTGCTTCTGATGACTATTTCCTCCTGGTAAGGTTCCTCACCAATATTCAAAAATTCCCATCAGTGATCTCAAATTGGACTAACTTTACAATCAATACCAAAGCTTGATGTCATTCAGAAGATGGTGACCATGGACAACACAAACCCAGAGACATTGGGACCAGTTATGCTTTTTAATGCTGTACTAGTCACAGTCCTGAAATCAGAGATTGGACAAAGGTCAATGTTCCCATTGATGAAGAGGTGGATTGTCCTGGTTGTTCATTATTCAATCCATTTACTCAACCATGGCACAAAGTGTCACTGCCAGTACAGGCAGCAAGAATGTGCCATTACTTTAAACCTGGAGGAAGGGAAAGAAGGATTCTGATCTATTTCACTTACCACACAGATGTGTGAAACTGAAGGATTGGTCATTGCGATTTCTGACCTGGAAATAGACACATACTCATCCGTCATATTCTTCATGGTGGTTGATTATTCTTTAATTCTGAAAAATAATGTTGTTGTTTGCTGTCTTTGTCAAGTAGACATGGTCAATTGAATAATAGCATGAATACTCTGGAGGAAATAGTAATAACGATAACATTGCAAAGTGATGTTTCCACAGATATTTTGCACGGGTAAGTTCAATGAAGATAAATACCTGAAGTTGGCCATAACAGATGATGAGCATGTTTTATTTTTCACAGGATTAAATGTACCAAAGCCAGAATTCATGACGAATCGGAGCAGAAAGCATCAAACCCAAGTTTATGAATCCAGCGACTCAGATGAGGATTGGACACCTAAACTTCTGACAAAAAATCCACAACGTAATTTAAATCTGTTTGAAATATTAAATCCAGTTTTTCAAATAAAATTGATTCTAATCAATTTGGCCGTTAGCCTATGGAATCTGTTGCCAGGGAGATTATATTCTTAACTTTGGAGTGGTGGAAAACTTGAATATATTTTTCCAAATGTGTTATTCATTAAGTGGAAATTTACTTTTCCTAATTTTTCTTTTATATGTTGCTTATTTTAAACTCAATTACATTAGATATATCCAACATTTCCAAACTATTGAGATCCAGTCTGTGCTTCTCCAAAGCAGAGCTGATGTGTCACTTTTTTTCCCCAAGGATTCAGAATCTTTAGGCCTCCTTTTAAGGTTTTTCTGATATTTTAAAAATATGTGCAGGTTTTGTTCTTGCCCACTTGCAGGTATGATTTATATAATTTCTTTACATAATATGTTACAAATACAGGTAAATACGTAATTTGGGTCACAAAATGAAACGAAAAAGCACCTCGGCCCACGGTCTACTTGGTTTCAGTGTAAATTGTCCCTTGTGTATGTGGGATAGTGTTTGTGTGTGGGGATCGCTGGTCGGCGTGGACTCGGTGGGCTGAAGAGCCTGTTTCCGTGCTGTATCTCTAAACTAAACTAAAATGGAGTCCCATCCCGAGGAGGCAGAACCTTCCCATTGAAACACTTACTAGTTACTTGAATCCCAGTAGATTACGACACCACGTATCTGATCTCCTTTGTTTCATTGTTGGCAGGTCACAACATCAAAATGAACGTGTAAAGCAAAGAACCGCAGATGCTGAAAATCTGAAATAAAAATGGAAGAAAATTCAAAAAACATTCAGCAGGTTCGACAGCATTTGTGGAGAAACAGTTCAGTTTCAGATCAGAGATCCTTCATCAGAGTAGGAAACAGCAACAAAACCAATTTTTCAGTTGTAGAGAGGGGTCGTGGTGGATTGGTGGAACAAAGGGGATAATATCTCTGATGGGGCAAGAACAGATGAGGAAACGTAGTATTTGGAGTCAGCAATTAGAATAAGATGATGGAACAAGGAACTGCAGACCAGCCTATACTAACATAACAATAAAACGGACATGGATGAGATTAAACTCACCCGGAGTGTGGTTGCAATCTGGGACACGCTGCCTGAGGAGATGGTGGAGGCTTGAACTTTCCCTGCAGCTGCAGGAGATGCTCCATTGCAGGAGATGCTCCACTGCAAGAGGGGCTTCAATGCAGGAGGGGCTTCAATGCATGAGATGCTCCACTGCAGCATCTGCTCCGCTGTAACAGCTGTTCCACTGCAAGGTACAACTGCATTGCAGGAGATGCATCACTGCAGCAGCTGCTCCACTGCAAGGTACTGCTGCATTGCAGGAGGTCCATCACTGCAGCAGCTGCCACACAAGTCCCTGACTCCCTGGTTATTAATTATTTCATTAATCCCGTGGACAGCTCGAGCCCTTGGCAGGAAAAGGCGGCAAAAGCCGCCGAGAGCTCGAGCTGTCCTCGCTGTCCCGCGGCCGGGGGGAGGGGCCGAGCGCGGAGAGCGGCGCATGCGCACTGCCCGAGAGAGTCGGGAGACGCGCACGCGCGCTGACGTTGACGTTGACGTCTCCCCAAGCCCCGCCCCCCGCGGCCGCAGCCCCTCCCCCTCAGCGACGCGGCGGCGGGAAAGCGAGGATGGGGGAGACGGGAGAGTCGCGACGGCTTTTGGCGCCTTTTCCATCCGCGGGCTCGAGCTGTTCACGTGACCCGCGTCTGGTTGGAGCCGCCGCTCACGTGAGGCGCCGTTAACGGCCGGGGGGGAGGGGCTATAAATAGCGGGAGCGGCAGAGAGGCGGCGAGTAGTGGAGGGGGGTTAGGTGTGGGGTGGAGTTTAGTTTAGTGGGGGTGGAGTTTAGTTTAGTGGGGGTGGAGTTTAGTTTAGTGGGGTGGAGTTTAGTAGTGAGGTGGAGTTTAGTCGTGAGGTGGAGTTTAGTGGTGGGGTGGAGTTTAGTGGTGGGGTGGAGTTTAGTGGTGGGGTGGAGTTTAGTCGTGGGGTGGAGTTTAGTCGTAGGGTGGAGTTTAGTCGTGGGGTGTTTAGTCGTGAGGTGGAGTTTAGTGATGGGGTGGAGTTTAGTCGTCGAGTGGAGTTTAGTCGTGGGGTGGAGTTTAGTGGTGGGGTGGAGTTTAGTCGTGGGGTGGAGTTTAGTCGTGGGGTGGAGTTTAGTGGTGGGGTGGAGTTTAGTCGTGGGGTGGAGTTTAGTCGTGGGGTGGAGTTTAGTCGTGGGGTGGGGTTTAGTCGTGGGGTGGAGTTTAGGGGTGGAGTTTAGTCGTGAGGTGGAGTTTAGTCGTGGGGTGGAGTTTAGTGGTGAGGTGGAATTTAGTCGTGGGGTGGAGTTTAGTCGTGGGGTGGGGTTTAGTCGTGGGGTGGAGTTTAGTCGTGGGGTGGAGTTTAGTGGTGGGGTGGAGTTTAGTGGTGGGGTGGAGTTTAGTGGTGGGGTGGAGTTTAGTCGTGGGGTGGAGTTTAGTCGTGGGGTGTGGTTTAGTCGACGTGAGGTTTAGTTGAACGAGGGGTTTAATTGAAGCAAGGTTTAGTGAGATGTGAAATTTATCTGAGGTGAGGTTTAGCTGAGGTGAAGTTTGGTCGAGGTGATTGAGGGTTTAGTTGAGGTAAAGTTTAGTTGAGGCGAGGATTTAGTCGCGGTGCGAGGTTTAGTTGAGGACGTTTAGTCAAGGTGCAGTTTAGTGAGTTGAGGTTTAGGTGTGAGGTGAAGTTTAGTGAGGTGTGAGGTTTAGTTGGGTTGAAGCTTAGTGGAGGCGAGGTTTCGTATTGAGGTGTGAGGTTTAGTTGAGGTGAAGCTTAGTGGAGGCGAGGTTTCGTAGTGAGGTGTGAGGTATCGTCGAGGCGAGGGGTTTAGTCCAGGTGTAGGTGTGTAGGTGAGGAGAAGTGAGCGTAGGTGAGGTGAGGAGAAGTGGGTGTCTGAGCTCAGGAAGGGAGACCGAGGAGCTGCTGAACGAGACGAGACCATGTCTGGGATGCAGGGTTCAGAGGTCAGACTCCAGGGAGCTTTGACATGGAGAGCGGGCAGAAGATGCCGGATAAATGTCCTCTCGGGGGCTGGGAACGGGGAAGATGCTGCTGCTCCTTCTCAGACCATCACAACCCCAAGGATTGGTGTCAGTGAGGAGTGGATGAGTTCCCTGGGCTCTGGAGTGGATCACTGACATTAATATTGATCTGGGAGGCCCTTCAGACCATCTCCCTCATCCTTCTAGTTGTCTGCCTCCATCTGGCAACTTTCCCCAGCTGTGAGGAAAGAATATTGACCTGAAACATTCATTGTTTCTCCCTCCACATATGTTGCCTGGCTTGCTGAATATCTCTGACAATTTATTCTTGTTTACAACGGTGGTTTTGCAGCAGCCACTGGGTGCTGCTCCTGACTTCAGTGTGGGGGAAGCCCATGATAGTCACCGTCTTCATTGCCACAAATGTAGACACTGATGTCTGTTGGCTGGAAGCTGCAATCTTGAATCTTGACGGGCAACATTTTGGGTCTGGACCTTTCAGGCAGATCACGCCTGACCTGCACTTTAAATGCAGTTTCCTCTCTTACTGTGATATGGTTTATTACTTCTTGGAATCAATAATGTTTTGATCTTTGCTGGAATGCAATTAACAGCTGATTTATTTCAATCCGAGAAAAAAACTCACTATATTCTGAGCGAAGAAATATTTCATTTATTTCCAAATTAATTTACCCTTTAATTTTAAGTTGTGATTCTTTATTTTTGAATTGTCCTGTATTAAATCAAAAAATGGTCTTTTTATATCTGTT
The DNA here is from genome assembly GCA_038087875.1 of Malacoraja senta. NCBI lineage: Eukaryota > Metazoa > Chordata > Chondrichthyes > Rajiformes > Rajidae > Malacoraja > Malacoraja senta. The sequence continues at coordinate 385,491 of JAXLNO010005430.1, forward strand.
TTGGAATGAACGTCTGATGATTACAGATTATGCACCAAAGTGTATCAGGTACAATGTTTGTTTTTCCAGGATACTAACCATTTCAACGACATTGCTGGCTATTTTTCCAAGAAAGCGTTTGAAGAACTAATGGACTGGGAGAAGGTCCGCTATAAGAACATGAAACGGAATTATGAAGCCATGGTTGCCATTGGTTTGTACAAAATATTAGATTACTTTTTTCCCTTTTTGCCCTCCTCTAATGATGCATGCTGACATGAGTTTTTTTCCTCACATAAAAACTAAATAGATATGTGCTTTCTGAGCAAGGTACTTGGTTAGATCCTTCCATTTCATCAACTATGGCTTGGGTATTCAACACTATCATCCCCTCCAAATGATCAGTAAGGTCCAATACCTGGTTCTCTACCATCCTTTGCAACTGGACACTAGAGAGAGTGGGAAACTCTGGTTGAGTGGTGCTGCAACAATAACCTCTAGCTGAACTCTTAACAAACTTGTACAGATGTACTGTAGAAAGTATCCTGACTGGTTGCATCTTGGCCTGCTAAGGCAATCCAATGCACAGGAATACAAGAGGCTGTATGGTGTGGTGAACTCGGCCCAGTCCATCACAGGCACACTTCTCCCCACCATCAATAGCATCTACATGAGAACCCACCTCAAGAAGGCGGCATCGGTCATCAAGGTTCCCATTCATCCGGGCCGTTCTCTCATCTCGCTGCTACAATCAGTTAGGAGGTACTGAAGCCTGAAGTCCCACACCAACAGTTTCAGGATCTGCTACTTTCCTACTACTATATTCTTGAAACCATTTGTGCAATCCTAATGCAACCGTAGTTCCTCTTGCAGTACCATGGACCTTCATAACAACATGATTTGACTGATGTCTTTTAGATTTACACAGTCCTCTCGTAACAGTCTTACAGAATTGCTGTATAATTAATGTTTTATGTGTATCCGTCTCTAAGCCTGTGATGCATCTGCAAAGTAGCCTTTCATTGTATCTACATCGTACAAACATACAACAATAAACTTGACATAAGTTGGGAAAAATTGGGATTGGGATCAAACAAGCCTGTGTCATCACAAGAGCATGCCTGAGTGAGTTATTCCAGCACTTTGTGTTTTATCCTTGAAGTTCCTCTCTTAACTTCTCATTTTCTCTGGAACAGTTGCATGACAGTACTGAGAAATATATATTTTGCAGTCTGCCATCGTTCCCTGCACTCTATCTTTTGTACTTGTGATGTATTGTATTGTGTGATTTGATTGGATAACATGCAAGTTCAAGCTTTTCACTGTATGGCATACACGTGACTACATTAAACATAAACCGACGGCTATCCTGTAAAATCCTGCAAATTAATTGACAGGATTAAGTAAACCATAGGCATTGGTTTCTCCCAGATTAACAAAGTGGCATCAAGGCTCAAGATCTTGTAGAATGCAGAAAATGCTTTATGGCAGCCCTTTATGAAAATGTAACAGCATGAATAATTTGTGGGAATCCTTGATCTATGGCTGTTCAAAATGGAGGAGGACAACCTGGAAGGCCCTTTGAACCCGGTCTCTTCAGGAAATCAAAGAGTGTCAAAAATATCCTGTCCGCAACCTCATAAGCCATTCACTCATAAAGACATTCAGCAGCAGAATCTTTACCTTACTCCAAGACCAACAGAATCAATTCTCTCAAAGCTGACAGAGATGGAATTGGAGCAGTTATCCTCTACACCAAGAAATTGCCCATAAACAAGGGATATCAAAGTGTACATTGAAATATATCTCAACATCCCTGGAAGAGATCTTCCACAACATTCAAGAAGCTTGGCACCCTTCATTCAAAAGTACATTGGTTTCACCAGCCGGAAATGCACTGTTTACTATCTCCTTAATGCACTGGAGTGTTTGTGGTAAGACTTATTTCACAACATATCCCAAACCTGTGGCCTCTACACCATAAAGGTTGAGGGCAATGGGTGCATGGGAGCACCACAACCTCCACGTTCTGCTCCGTCACACATGGGGCAATTTGGAAAGAACAGGAAATGCCAGCTCTGCCTGTGATGCCCTCGTTCTTTAGATCAATAAACAAATGTCTGAAAGATAATGTTTAGAATTAAATGTTGCTGTATCTGTTCCTGCCCTCATTGTTATGTGCACACTCACTGGTCATTGGAAAATTGGAAAGGTCCCAAGACATAAACTCCTGCCTGATATATTAATGCCTTGCAAAGTCAAGGTGTGTCAACCCGTTAGATTTGTAATGCCACTTTTGATGAAATGAGCACACCCAGCAGACGTGATTAGTCCCAGATTATTGGCAGCAGGATATGTACAGTTTTGCTTCTAATTATTATTTCCTCCTGGTGAGGTTCCTCACCAATATTCAAAAATTCCCATCAGTGATCTCAAATTGGACTAACTTTACAATCAATACCAAAGCTTGATGTCATTCAGAAGATGGTGACCATGGATAACACAAACCCATAGACATTGGGGCCCAGTTATGCTTTTTAATGTTGTACTAGTCACAGTCCTGAAATCAGAGATTGGACAAAGGTCAATGTTCCCATTGATGAAGAGGTGGATTGCCCTGGTTGTTCATTATTCAATCCATTTACCCAACCATGGCACAAAGTGTCACTGTCAGTACAGCCAGCAAGAATGAGCCATTACTTTAAACCTGGAGGAATAGAAAGAAGGATTCTGATCTATTTCACTTACCACACAGATGTGTGAAACTGAAAGATTTGTTATTTAGATTTCTGACCCGGAAATAGACACATACTCATCCGCTGATTATTCTTTAACTGAAACATAATTTAAAGGTTATTTGCTGTCTTGGTCAAGTAGACATGATCAATTGAATAAGCATGAATAGCCTATGGAATCTGTTGCAAGGGTGATTTTATTCTTATCTTTGGAGTGGTGGGATATTTGTTAAATTGAATATATTTTTCCAAATGTGTTATTCATTAAGTACAAATTTACTTTTACTAATTTTTACTTTTGTGATATTTTGCTTATTTTTAATTCAATTACATTAGAAATATCCAGAATTTCCAAACTATTGCTCCAAAGCAACACTGATGTGTCACTTTTTCCTCCCAAGGATTCCGAATCTTTAATCCTCCTTTTAAGAATGAAAGTGGCAAGAATACCAAAAGAAAGCCTGTCATAAAGGTAAGAACAGAAATCATTCCCAGCATAAAGGAGAAGTGAGAATACGCTTTTATGAATTAACAGAGTGGCTCTACATTAGCATTTTATTTTCTACGTGACAGAAATTACAGCTGTTTAGAAAAATCATCATCACTGCTGTGGAGTCAGGTGCTAACATTCACAAATATATTTATATTATTGAAAGAGAGACAATTGTTCCCACATTTTCCCACATTTGCTGACAATATTAAACTTCATTTCAGACTAGAGTATGAAAGGTGAGAGCTCAATGAAATATTGCACACTAGGCAGTTACTGCTTTTATTAGTAGTTGAGTTGAGTATCTCAGTTAATAATGATATGGAAGAAATAATCGAGAAGAGTAGAAACAATTTATTTGTGTCCTTATGAATCACAGTTTCAACAAAATATCTCATCACAGGTCACGTCCTATACAGGGGAGGACAAAGGAGGTTTGGGAGGAGCCACTGAAGAAACGAAGGAAGGCACAGTGTTGGTGAAAAGAATCAAAAGAGCAACAGGTAATTCTGTTTGTAAAAGTGAAACTCAAAATGAGTGAGTCTTGTGCATTACAGTAAATAATTGAGATGAGATAATGACCATTTGACTACCACCATGTCATTTAAATTCAATTCATAGAACATGTTGCATATTATGTAACTAACTTCCATATTTTACAGGTCAGCCACTTATCTGACTTGAAACAATGTAATTAGGTTTATTTTTGACTTTCTTTTTTCAGTTGTCTCCACCAGAAAGACTTCGGGATCCACAAGCGAGGAAATGACCAAAGAGACAGAAAAAATAAGTTATAATTTACGAAATAAGGAGAGAATAATTTACACAGAAGAAGGGGAGCTCCGTGATGACGATTACCTTTGTATGTCCAAAGTAACAAATCTATTTCTTCAGAGTAACCATATTTAATTAGGAGCATTGTACTGATGGCACGGTGCATTGGTAGCCAGGGCAATGGTGGAACAATGCAGTCTTTGGTTCAAGAGCACAGATTTGTGTTCGCTCATGAACTAATTTTTCTTTTAACATTAATCACAATTACTTTAATAATTGTTGTTAACTTCTGGAATTTTGTCAGACATTGGAATCTGACATTGATTCCCCAGTAAACTGACAGTGACTGTTTGAAGAAAGTGTGGTTCATGCCCAATTTACGTAAGGCACTTTGCTGGATACTTTGGGACATTATAAAGGATGTGAAAGTAAGAGAGTATTGCTTTGAGGATTATTAATATAGGGCTATAATCAGAATGACCAACTTATATCACCAAAAATATTAATCAAATTGTTGTAGACAAAAATGTTGGAGAAACTCAGCGGGTGAGGCAGCATCTATGGAGCGAAGGAATAGGTTACGTTTCGGGTCGATACCCTTCTTCAGACTGATGTGGGGGTGGGGTGGGGGGGCTGGAAGAAGAAAGAAAGAGGCAGAGACAGTGGGCTGTGGGAGAGCTGGGAAGCGGAGGGGAAAGAGGGAGAAAACAAGGACTTCCTGAAATTGGAGAAGTCAATATCCGTACCCCTGGGGTGTAAACTACCGCAGCGAAATATGAGGTGAGGCCCAGGACAGAAAGGTCGGATTCGGAATGGGAGGGGGAGTTGAAGTGCTGAGCCACCGGGAGGTCAGGTTGATTATTGCGAACCGAGCGGAGGTGTTGGGCGAAGTGATCGCCAAGCCTATGCTTGATCTGACCGATGTAGAGCAGCTGACATCTAGAGCAGCGGATGCAATAGATGCGGTTGGAGGAGGTGCAGATGAACCTCTGCCGCACCCGCATGCAGGTACAGCAGGAAGTGAAGAAAGTGAATGGCATGTTGGCCTTTATAACAAGAGGAATCGAATATAGGAGCAAAGAGGTCCTTCTGCAGTTGTACAGCGCCCTAGTGAGACCACACCTGGAGTATTGTGTGCAGTTTTGGTCCCCTAATTTGAGGAAGGACATTCTTGCTATTGGGGGAGTGCAACGTAGGTTTACAAGGTTAATTCCCGGGATGGCGGGACTGTCATATGCTGAGAGAATGGAGCAGCTGAGCTTGTACACTCTGAAGTTTAGAAGGATGAGAGGAGATCTCATTGAAACATATAAGATTGTTAAGGGCTTGGACACGCTAGAGGCAGGAAACATGTTCCCGATGTTGGGGGAGTCCAGAACCAGGGGCCACAGTTTAAGAATAAGGAGTAAGCCATTTAGAACGGAGACGAGGTAACACTTTTTCTCACAGAGAGTGGTGAGTCTGTGGAATTCTCTGCCTCAGAGGGCGGTGGAGGCAGGTTCTCTGGATGCTTTCAAGAGAGAGCTAAATAGGGCTCTTAAAAATAGCGGAGTCAGGGGATATGGGGAGAAGGCAGGAACGGGGTACTGATTGGGGATGATCAGCCAAGATCACATTGAATGATGGTGCTGGCTCGAAGGGCCGAATGGCCTACTCCTGCACCTATTGTGTATTGTCTAAAAAGTTTTTCCTCATCTCCATTCTAAATGGCCTACCCCTTATTCTTAAACTGGTTCTGGACTCCCCGAATATCAAGAACATGTTTCCTGCCGAGAGAATTTGAGTATAGTGGCAAAGAGGTCCTTCTGTAGTTATACAGGTCCCTGGAGTATTGTGTGCCGTTTTGCTCTCCTAATTTGAGAATGTTTGGGGAGTCCTGAACCAGGGGCCACAGTTTAAGAACAAGGGGTAGGCTATTTAGAACTGAGATGAGGAAAAACGTTTTCACCCAGAGCTGTGAATTTATGGAATTCTCTTCCTCAGAAGGCAGTGGCGGGCGATTCACTGGATGCATTCAAGAGAGAGTTAAATAGAGCTCTTAGTGTTAGCGGAGTCAAGGGATACGGGGAGAAGGCAGGAACGGGGTAGTGATTGTGGATGATCACCCTTGATCACATTGAATGTCTCGAAGGGCCAAATGGCCTACTCCTGCACCTATTGTCTATGACTATGGTCTTAATTCATCTGCCTGGTTACAAATGCTTCATTAGTTCACATAATAGACTTTTATCCTTCACACACATTTCTTGGAGTTGACACCATGTACCCATGTTACCGTGAAACATGCTGTCTGCATTACTTCATGCTTGTTATTACTAGATTTAAAATTATACTCTGTGGTCATGATTTTTCTCTTGATGTTTATCAATATCCATACAGTTAAACACAGCTGTCATTTGGAATTAAATAGCGGCATCTTATCCCCAAAATATTCATAGTGACAGACAAACATCATGAAGGGATTCTTTACAGATTGGCCACTATTAACCTCTCACATTTTGAATGCTTCCTCAGAAGAGTAATCTTCTGCATAGCATCTGCATCATGGTAGTATTATATTCTGAGATACTTCTAAAAAGATAACATCGTTTGTGGATCATTGAGCATTTTCAGTACAAAGTCCAGCCACTTTCAATAATGCCAACACCCTGATTAGTCCTTAGTTTTGCATTTTCTGTTTCAGTTTGTGAAGCCTGCGAGAATTTTTTTATTGAAGAATGCCCTGTGCACGGCCCACCAGTCTTTATGAAGAACACTGTCGTTGATTCCAATCACCCAGATAGAGCACGTTTAACTCTTCCAGAGGGTCTCAGCATTGCCACGTCCAAAATTCATAAAGCTGGTCTTGGCGTCTGGAATGAAGGGAAGGTTATTCCCAGGGGCGTTCATTTTGGACCCTATGAAGGAGAGGTTTCAAATGAAGAAGAAGCTGCTGTCAGTGGGTATTCATGGATGGTAAGTGACTCCAATAGTTAATCATGGAAAATACTCAGCAGGTTTTATAATATTTGTTGCTGAAAGATCATCCTGAAATGTGAGCTGTGTTTTATCCTGCACAGATGCTGCCTGACTTGCTGGGTATCTCCTGAATGCTCTGTTTTTATTACAAATTGTTTGTAGTTGAATTATTTTGCAGTCTAATCAGAGTCATCAAGTCAAGAGTCAAGAGAGTTTTATTGTCAAACTAGACTAAGTGGGACCCGTTGGGTCCCATGTTCACACGGGAGGGCTGATCCCCCAACGCAAAATTCCACCACTCACCTGTTCCCCCAACTCAACGACAGGAGCGTTCTGTAGCCGGGGGAGGGGGACGGCTTCATGGGGGGGATGGGGGGTTGTGGGGATAGGGGAGGGAGTGCATGTGGAAAGGGGTGTATTTGGGAGGGGGTGGTGTGTGTGGTTGGGGGGAGTGTGGAGTAATGTGTGGGAGGGGAGTGGGTGAGGGGAGGGTGGGGGGTGTAGGGGAGGGAGGGGGGTGTAGGGGAGAGGGGTGGTGGGGAGGCGGTGTATGTGGGAGGGGGCGGTGTGGGCCCCCGCTCACAGAACACAGAACACAGCCCCCGCTCACAGAACATAGAACACAGTCCCCGCTCCTTCAGCTTTTTTCTCGCGGCCGGTGATTGATAGCGGGAGCCGGAAGGGACGTTGCCGTCCTGGCGAATAACAGACCAATAACTTTCCTAATATTTCACCGATCGGAACAAAACTTGGTGCGCTTGGAGCACAAGAGAACGGTGAGTAAGGTGGTTTAAAAATCCTAGCGATATAGGGTACCTTAGTCTACAACGCAGACCGGTAGTGGTCAAGGTGAGAGTTTTAGTAATATTGTAGAAGAAGATAGATGTCCCAGATAGAACATTGAAATTCCTACTTGCTGCTGCACAACAGAATATGTAAACATTGTACAGAAACATAACGTTTCTTACTGATAAAGAAACAGTTCAAAGCTAACTGAAAAGCAGTGATTCCCAGTTCACTGCTCAGACTGGCATCCCTCTCCCTCACCCATTCTCTGAGCTAAATCAGTGCTCCATCTCCTTCCTGCTCTCCTGCCCTTCTTTCACCCTGAGGTCTGACCTCCTTGTTTGAGAATGCATTGAACATTTCTGACCAGTAAGAAATCATTAGAACAGTGACATTACCAAAATTAAAGAACCTATTACAACCCGACAAAGCTTGAAATTGTGCAAAATGTTTATTATATTTTTAGAGTTTCTTTGCCGTGTGATTTCATTCGCAGGAATGTTGGAGTTCTCTGATATAAAAGTGTAATCAAGTAAAATAGGTTAAGTGGTAGTTAGTTGAAGGCATAATAAGTGTAAGCTTCACGTTTGTTTTCTTTATCAATGTGTTTTTTTTACCAAATATCTTTTTATAGATCAGTAAGGCAAACAATGACACTGAATACATTGATGCACAGGATGAATCTAAATCGAACTGGATGAGGTGAGGAAAGACTAATGCTGATCATAATAATAAGCAATAACTGGGTTATTTAAATAAGGAGACACAAGACTGCAGATGCTGGAATCTTGGACTAAAAGCAAAGTGTTCGAAGAACTCAGTGGGTCAGGCAGCATCTGTGCAGGGAATCGACAGACAACATTTCAAACTGATGGAGTATAAGGGAATAAAGCTGGAAAAGGGAGGTGGGGCGGGACAAAGCCAGGCAAGTGAGGGGAAAGAGCAGATAAATGGGAAATATGGGACTCGGGGAAAGGAAATGTTCCATTTTCCTAATTATCCAGAATGAATCACCACTCTATCTGGGAGATGCCTTCTCTGCATCAACCAGCCTTTCTCCTTGGATCACTCCATGACCCACAACTCCTATCTCAAGCCTCATGCTCCTGGAATGTCACCTGATGCTGCAAAACTTTGCATCAAATATTCAGCTTGTCATGTCTTGATCTGTGGCTGGGAGACAGATGCCAAGTTTAAAATCAGGTCTTGATGTTAAACTCTGGTATCTCCGTGAAACCAGTATTCTAAGGGAAGAATAACTCACTTCACGCCACGCTACATCACAGCTGCTCCGTCTTTGTCTCCCTGTAAATAACATAGCCGGCATCTCCTGAAACTAAACTTTCCAGAGAGTTAGGTCAACAGTGTTGAATTGTTACAGAATGAAATTCTAACTTCCTGCAGCTTAACAAGTCTGTTAACACAATAACATGCAGATCAATAGAAAGTCATCAATAATACAATATACAATATTTTATTCATTGTCATTTGAACCTCAATGAGGCTCAAACAAAACTCTGTTTGTACAGCCATACAAACAAAACAATTTCTACAAGACACACAAACAATTCAATTCACACAAACATCCATCACAGCGAATCTCCTCCTCACTGTGATGGAAGGCAAAGTCTTTTCACTCCCCTGTGTACCATTTTTCTCCTGATGTTAAAGCCCCAGGTGGGGGCGAAGGTAAGTCCCACGGCCGTTAAGGCCGCGCCGGGCGATGTACGGCCCCGCTCCAGGTCATAATGTCTCAATAATGACCCATTGTTTCTGCCTGTTCGTGCCCTACCGAACTTATTTCCACATACCTCGACTCCATCCTATCCCCCCTGGTTAAATCCCTCCCCACCTATGTCCAAGACACCTCACACGCTCTTCGTCTCCTCCATGACTTCCATTTTCCAGGCCCCCATCCCCTCATCTTCACCATGGATGTCCAGTCACTCTACACCTCCATCCCCCACCAGGAGGGTCTTAAAGCTCTCCGTTTCTTCCTCGACCACAGAACCAACCAATCCCCATCTACCGATACTCTCCTCCGCCTAGCGGAGCTGGTCCTTACCCTCAACAACTTTGACTCCTCCCATATCCTCCCATTTCCTCCAAATACAAGGCGCAGCTATGGGCACGCGCATGGGCCCCAGCTATGCCTGCCTCTTTGTAGAGTATGTCGAACAATTCTTGTTCGAGACGTACCAGGGCCCTATCCCCGAACTCTACCTCCGCTACATCGACGACTGCTTTGGTGCTACCTCCTGCGCCCATGCAGAACTCTCTGACTTCATTCATTTCAGCTATCTGGACTACACTTCCCACCCTGCTTCCTGTAAGGACTCCATCCCCTACTCCCAATTCCTCCGTCTATGCTGCATCTGCACCAAGGATAAGGTGTTCCAAACCAGGGCATCGGAGATGTCCTCATTCTTTAGGGAATGGGGATTCCCCTCTTCGACTATAGATGAGGCTCTCACCAGGGTCTCTTCTATACCCCATAGCTCTGCTCTCATTCCCCGTCCCCCCACTCGTAACAAGGGCAGAGTCCCCCTTGTCCTCAACTTCCACCAGGCACGTGCCGTCAGGGTAGGCAAGGTAGGCACTGCCTACCCTGACTAAAATTATAAAATGGTAATTACTAAATATAAATAGTAAAAGGCATGGGAGAATTATGCCAATCTAAGAGATCGATCTCTTGGGTAGGCATAATTCTCCGTGCCTTTCATCCGCAGCACTTGCAACACGCGAAGGTTTGTGCAGCCCACGTGCCGTCTGCGCTGCTTCAAGCCGTCAATGACAAGCGTGGCTGAAGGCAGCTGAAATTCTGCCTTTGCAGTACTGCGCATGCGCAGCGCTAGTTTCTTGGCGGGTTAATTCAAATATGGATTGCCATTTTCTTAAGTGTATCTTAGGAAACAAAGAGAGCAGAATGGAGTTCGTGTACCGATACTGTAGTAAGTACATTTCTTGGTGCTATATGTTTTTAAATACCATATTTCCCGGGGTGGGGGGGGGGGATTCCTTTCACAGCGTTTGGGGAGTCTGGCCCGGGGTAAAGTTGCGGGGTGGGTAGGAGCGTTGTGAAGGACGGGATCGGGATCATGCCAGTAACCCACTTGCTATCCTCCTTGAACGGAGCCACAGCATTGAGGCCGGGGAGGGAAGCAGCTCGGGTGGCTGCGAGTGGCCGCTGGGCCGGACAGCGGAACCGGCCGCCACCGCAGCTCCTTCTGCCGGCCCCCGCTCACCTCTGGCATCTCACCGTCTGAAAACCTCTCTCCTGCCGCTCGCCGGCCTCACTCATGTCAGCCGCTTCCCGCAAATCCTTAAATTCCGACAGCACGATTGAGGTTACTCGGCTGTGGGAATTTAAGGATTTGCTGAAGCGGCTGACATGAGCGAAGTCGGCGAGCGACAGGTGAGAGGTGTTCAGATGGAGAGCTGCCGGAGGTGAGCGGGCCGGCAGAAGGAGCTGAAGTGGCGGCCAGTTCTGCTGTTGGGTCCCGGCGGGCCGCTCGCAGCCACCCGACCTGCTTCCCTCCCCGGCCACAATGCGGTGGCTCCGCATCCAGAGCGCCGAGGCAGCGGTGAGTGAGTGAGTTACTGGCATTATCCCCGACCCCCTCCTTCTCAATGCTCCTGCCCTCCCCGCAACTTCACCCCTGGTCAGACTCCCCCCCAATTGGTCCCTTAAACAAGTGTTGTCATTCAATAAGATGACAACTGATTCAATTTGTCCCGGCGTGACAATAGACAATAGGTGCAGGAGTAGGCCATTCGGCCCTTCGACCCAGCACCGATGCTCCCGTTTTTCCCACCATCTCTCCACCTGCCATCACCCTTCACCCCCCACCCATTCAGTAATTCAGAATAAAGGAGACTTGGAAGCCTTGGGCAAATTCAATTGTTACTGTCTTTATTTGTATTTTTTATTTTTACGGAGAGAACAATCTGCGCATGCGCTGTTTAAGTTGTTTTTTTTGAAGCCGACTGACTGCCTACCCTGAGTAATCACTCACGGCACATGCCTGCCTTCCACCCTACCAGCCGTCACGTACAACAAATAATCCTCCGTCATTTTCACCACCTCCAACGTGACCACACCACTCGCCACATCTTACCATCTCCTCCCCTGCCTGCTTTCCGCAGAGACCGCTCCCTCCGTAACCCCCTGGTCAAATCGTCCCTTCCCACCCGAACCACCCCCTCTCCTGGCACTTTTCCTTGCACCCGCAAGAAATGCTACACTTGTCGCTTTACCTCCCCACTTGACTCCATTCAAGGACCCAAGCAGTCTTTCCAGGTGCGGCAGAGGTTCACCTGCACCTCCTCCAACCTCATATATTGCATCCGCTGTTCTAGGTGTCAACTGCTCTACATCGGTGAGACCAAGCGTAGGCTTGGCGGTCGCTTCGCCCAACACCTCCGCTCGGTTCGCACTAACCAACCTGATCTCCCGGTGGCTCAGCACTTCAACTCCCCCTCCCATTCCAAATCCGACCTTTCTGTCCTCGGCCTCCTCCATGGCCAGAGTGAGGACCACCGTAAATTGGAGGAGCAGCACCTCATATTTCGCTTGGGCAGTTTGTACCCCAGCGGTATGAACATTGACTTCTCTAATTTCAGGTATTTCTTACTTTCACCTCCCCTCCTCTGCTCTCCCTCAGCCCACTGACTCTACCTCTTCCTTTCTTCTTCCAGCCCCCCCCCCCCCACACCCTCACATCAGTCTGAAGAAGGGTTTCAAAACATTGCCTATTTCCTTCACTCCTTAGATGCTGCCTCACCCGCTGAGTTTCTCCAGCATTTTTGTCTACCTTCAAGGTTCCTTCAGCAGAGAGCTGACAAAGGGTGTACAATATTTAAGGTTGAATTTGGGACATGGCTGGGGACATCAGTCATTCTACAGACTTTATTAATATACTTTACATTCTGTGTTCACTTATAATTGTAAGTGACTGTTGTCCCCTCTATCTCTGCTTGTTGTGTTCCAGATTTGTCAACTGTGCCAGAAATGTGGAGGAACAGAACCATGTTGCCTTCCAGCACCGGGGCAACATTTACTACAGGACCTGCAAGCCGGTTCCTCCTCACTGCGAGTTGCTGGTGTGGTACGGTGATGAATATGCCAAGGAGCTGGGAATCATATGGACCACAATGTGGATGTCAAACCAAGACCCAAAATGTGAGTTGATTCTGCACAAATCGGGGAACTGCAGGCAAACTTGAATTGTGTGGGAAGGAACTGCAGATGCTGGTTTAAACCGAAGATAGACACAAAATGCTGGAGTAACTCAGCGGGACAGGCAGTATCTTTGGAGAGAAGGAATGGGTGACGCTTTGGTTCTAGACCCTTCTTCAGACTAGTTAGGGAAAAGGGAAACGAGAGATATAGACGATGATGTAGAGAGATAAAGAACAATGAATGAAAGTTGTGCAAAAAGTAAGGAAACAGGCCATTGTTAGCTGTTTGTTGGGTGAAAACGAGAAGCTGGTGCCACTTGGGTGGGGGAGGGATAGAGAGAGAGGGAATGCCGGGATTACTTGGTTAGAGAAATCAATATTCATACCACTGGGCTGTAAGTTGCCCAAGAGAAATATGAGATGCTGTTCCTCCAATTTGTGTTTAACCTCACTGACAATGGAGGAGACCTAGGACAGAAAGGTCAGTGGGAATGGGAAGGAGAATTAAAGTGTTTAGCAACCAGGAGATCAGTTAGGATCAGGCGGACTGAGCGAAGGTGTTCAGCTAAACGATCGCCCCGTGTATGTCTGGTCTCTCCGATGTAAAAAAGTCCACATCGTGAACAACGGATACAGTAGTTGAGGTTGGAGGAGGTGCAAGTGAACCTTTATCTAATCTGAAAGGACTGTTGGGGTGTTGGACAGATTCAAGGGAGGAGGTATAGGGGTAAATGTTGCATCTCCTGCAGGGGAAGGTACCTGGGGAGGGGGTGGTTTGGGTGGGAAGGGACCAGTTAACCAGGGAGTTGCGGAGGGAACGGTTTCTGCGGAAGGTGGAAAGGGGTGGAGATGGGAAGACGTGACTAGTGGTGGATACTGTTGGAGCTGGCGTAAATGTGAGGGCTGATGGGGTGAAAGGTAAGGACTAGCGGGACTCTGTCTCTGTTGTGAATAGGGAGAGGGGGGAGGAAGGGCAGAGCTGTGGGGTACCGAGGAAACACGAGTGAGGGCCTCATCTATGATGGGGAGGGGAACCCTCATTCTCTAAAGCAGGGCTCTCCAAACTATGGCCCGCGGGCCACATCCGGCCCGTCACGAGATTTTATCCGGCCCGCAGCAAGCTCTTAACACGTTCTGTACGGCGGGCTATTTACCGGGTTCTGTGGTAGCGCAGCTTTAGAGATACAGCACGGGAACTGGCCCTTCGGCCCATCAAAGCGATGCCCTACGCACTAGCACTATCCTACACACACTCGGGACAAATTCAATGAACCTGTAAATGTGGAGTGTGGGAGGAAACCAGAGCCCCCGGAGAAAACCCACGCAGGTACAAACTGCGTACAGACAGCACTCGTTGTCAGGATGGAACCCGGGTCTCTGGCGCTGGGACGCAGCGACTCTACCGCTGCCACTGTGTTGTGGGGCAAGTTGTGTGGGTGGTGGGGTGGGGTGGGGAGTGGAGCGAGGGGGAGGGGGTGAAGGGGGGGGCTAGTTGGCGGCAGGGTCGGTGTGTAGCGGAGGAGACACACTGACCTGGACCCTTTGTCCGGGTCTCCACCCACACGTGGCGGAGTGGCCAGGGGAATCCTCCCTCCCCTGCCCTTCTTTCATTCTCTCTCTCTCTCTCTTTCTTTCCTCTTTCTCTCTCTCTCTCTCCCTCTCTCTCTCTCCCCCTTCTCTCTCTCTCCCCTCTCTCTCTCCCCCCCTCTCTCTCTCCCTCCCCCCCTCGCTCTCTCTCTCCCCTCTCTCTCTCTCCCCCTCTGTCTCTCTCTACCCCCCCCCTCTCTCTCTCTCTCCCAACTCTCTCTCTCTCCCCCCTCTGTCTCTCCCCCCTCTCTCTCTCTCCCCATCTCTCTCTCTCCCACACACTATCTCTCTCCCATCTCTCTCTCCCCCCTCTCTCTCTCCTCCCTTCTCCTCTACCCCCGCCCCTCTCTCTCTCTCCCCATTTCTCTCTCTCTCTCTCTCATCTCTCACTCTCTCTCTCCCCCTCTACTCTCGCTCTATCCCTCTCTCTGTTCTATCTCCCTCTCCCCACCTCTCTCTCTCGCTCTTCTCTCTCTCTCTCCCCTCGCTCTCTCTCTCTCTCATCCTCTACCTCTTTACCTCCCTTGTACTCTCTGTCTCTCTCTCCCCCATCTCTTTCTCTTTCCCTCTCTGTCTCACCCTCCATCCTCCCCTCTTTCTCTCTCTCCTCTCTCTCTCCCCCTCGCACCCTTTCTCTCTCTCTCTCTCTCTCTCTCTCTCACTCTCTCGCTGCATCTCACTCTCTCTCGCTGTCTCTCTTGCTCTCTGCTCTCTCACCCACAATCTCTCCCTGCCCCTGTCTTTCCCCTCCCTCTCTCCCTTCCTCTCTCTCTCCATTCACTACTCTCTCTCTCTCTCTCTCTCTCTCTATCTCTCTCTCTCTCCCATTCTGTACCCCTCCACTCGCCCTCTCCCCCCTCTCTCCCACCATCTCTCCCCCTCCCCTCTCTCCCCATTCTCTCTCTTCTCTCTCTCTCTCTGACTCTCCCTCTTATCCGCTCTCCCTCTCTGTTTCTTTCTCCCCATCTCTCTCTCCCTCTCCCCCCTCTCTCTCTCTCACCCCCCCCCCTCTCTCACCCTCTCTCCCTCACATCCACTCTCTACCCCTTGGCCTTCCCCTCCCCCTCCCCTCTCCCTCTCCCTCTCCCTCTCCCTCTCCCTAGCCCCTCCCCCCTCTCATCCCCGTCACTCTCCCCCTCTCTCCCCTTTTCTCTCTCCACCTCTCTCTCTCTCTCTATCTCCTTGCTCTCTCCTCCCCCCTCTCTCTCCCCCCTCTCTCTCTCCCCTCTCACCCGTCTACTCTCTCTGTCTCTCTTTCCCAATCTCTCTCTTTTCTCCCCCCCTCCCTCTCTCTCTCCCCCCCCCTCTCTCTCCTCTCTCCTCTCACCCCCTCTCCCCCTCTCTCCCTCCCCCCCTCTCAACCGCTCTCTCCTCCCTCCCCTCTCATCCCCCTCCCTCTCCCCCTCACTCACCCCCTCTCTCTCTTTCTCCCTCTCCTTGCCTCTCCTCTCTCTTCTTCCCCTCCCTCTCTCCTCCCCACTATCTCTCTCCCCCTCTCTCTCCCGCTCTCACCCTCTCTACCTCTCTCTGTCTCTTTCTCCCTATCCCTCCCTCTCTATTTCTCTATGTCTCTCTCTCTCTCCCCCATCTCCCTCTCTCCTCTCTCTCCCCTCACCCCTCTCCTCTCTCTCTCCTCTCTCTCCTCTCTATCTCCCCTCTCTCCCCTCTCCTCTCTCTCTCTCTCCCTCTCTATCTCTCTCTCTCTTTCTACTTCTCTCTCTCTCTCCCAATCTCTCTCTCTTTCTCCCACTCCCCCTTCTCCCAATCTCCACCTTCCTTTCTCTATCTCCCTCTCTCTCCCCTTCTCTCTCCCCCTATCTCTCTCCTCCCTATCTTCCCCTCTCTCTCTTTCTCTCTCTCTCCCCTCTCTCTCTCTCTCTTCCCCCCTCTCTCTCTCTCTTTCTCTCTCTCTCCTATCTCTCTCTCTCTCTCTCTCTCTCTCTCTCTCACTGCCTCTCTCCTCTCTCTCTCTCTCTCTCTCTCTCCTCTCTCTCTCTCTCTCTCTCTCTCTCTCTCTCTCTCTCTCTCTCTCCCTCTCTCTCTCTCTCGCTCTCTCTCTCCCTCTCTCTCTCTTCTTCTCTCTCTCACTCTCTCTCTCTCTCTCTCTCTCTCTCTCTCTCTCCTCTCCTCTACTTGCTCTCTCACCCTCTCTCTCCCACTCCCTCTCCTCTCCCCTCTCTACCTCTCTTTCTTTCTCCCCATCTCTCTCTCTCTCTTTCCCTCTCTCCCCTCTCCCTCTCTTCCCTTCTCTCCCCTTCTCTCTGCCCCACTATCTCTCTCCCCACTCTCCATCTCTCTCTCCCCCTCTCTCTCCATCTCTCTCTCTCCCCTCTCTCGCCTCCTCTCTCTTTCTCCCCATCTCTCTCCGTCTCTCCCCCTTTCTCCATGTCTCCCTCTCCCCGTCTCTCTCCTGTCGCTCCCCCTCTCTCTTTCTCCCTCTCTCCCTCTCTCTCACCCCCTCTCTTTCCATCTCCCCCCTCTCTCTCCATTTCTCCCCTCTCTCTCCCCATCTTTCACTCTCTCTCCCGTCTCACCCTCTCTCTCTCTCCCCTCTCTCCTCTCTCCATCCCCTCGCCCCCCTCTCCGACTCTCCCCTGTTCCTCTCTCCCCATCTCTCCACCCCCCTCTCTCCCTCTCTATATTCGCCCCTCATTCTCTCTCCTCTCTCTCTTCCCTCTCCATCTCTCCCTCTCTCTGCCTCTCTCCCAATCTCTCTCTTTCTCCCCCTCCCCCTCTCTCTCTCCCTCCTCTCTCTCCCTCTCTCCCCATCTCTCTCTCTCCCCCTCTCACTCTTTCTGTTTCTCTCTCATCCTCTAACTCTCTACCTCTCTCGGTCTCTCTCCCCGTCTCTCTCTCTCTACTCCCCCCTCTCTCCCCGCTCTCTCTCTCTCTCACTCCCCCTTTCTTTCTCTCCGTATCTACCTATCTCCCCATCTATCTCTCTCTCCTCGCTCCCCCTCTCTCCCTCTCACCTTCTCTCTCATTCACCACTCTTCTCTCTCCCCCCTCTCTCAACATCTCTCCCCTCTCACCCCCTCACTCTCTCCCTCTGTCTCCCTCTCCCGTCTCCCTCTCTCTGCTCTCTCTCCCTTTCTCTGTCTATCTCTCTCTCGCTCTCTCCCTCTCCGGCCCTCTATCTCCCTGTCTCTCCCTATCCTCTCTCCCTCTCCCTCTCTCTCTCGCTCTCTCGTTCTACCCTCTCTCTCCACCTCTCCCCCTCTATCTCTCCCCCCTCTCTTTATCTCTCTCTCTCTCTCATTCGCTATCTCTCTACCTCTCTCGGCCTCTCGTTACTCTCTCTCCCCATCTCTCTCTCTCTCTCTCTCTCACCCTCTCTCTCTCCCCTCTCTCCCCCTCTCTCTATCTCTCTCCCGCTTTCCCTCTACCTTTCTCTCTCTCTCTCCCCATCTCTCTCTCCCCGTCTCTCTCTCTTTCTCCCTCTCTCTCTCCTTTCTCTCCCCCTCTCTCCCCCTCTCCCCCCGCAATCTCTCTCTCCCCCTATCCCTTGCTCCCCATCTCTTTCACCCCCGCCCTCCCTCTCTCCCCAACTCTCTCTCTCTCGCCCCCCTCTCTATCTACCCCCCCCCTCTCTCTCCCTCTCTCTATCCCCATTCTCTCTTCCCCCTCTGTCTCTCCATATCCTTCTCCCCTCTCTCTTTCTCTCTCCCTCCCTCACCCTCTCCCCCTTCTCCCCTCCCTCTCCTCTCTACCTCCCTCTCTATTCTCTCGCTCTCTCTTTTTCTCCCTCTCCCCTCTATCTTCCTCTTTCTCCCTGACCATCTCTCCCTCTCTCCCTCTCTCCCCCTCTCTGCCCCATCTCTCGCTCCGTGTCTCTCTCTCGCCTCTCTCTCTTCCCCCTCTTTCCCTCTCCCCCTCTCTCTCTCCCTCTCTCGTCCTCTCCCCCTCAGAATCTCTCTCTCTTCCCCTCTCTCTCTCGCTCCCTTTTTCTCTCTTCCTGCTCTGTCTCCGTCCCATCTCCCTCCCCTCTCAGCCTATCTCTCTCTCTCTCCCCCTCTCCCCTCCCCCTCTCACCCTCCCTCTCCCCTCTCTCCTCCCCCTCTCTTCCTCCCTCTCCCCCTCTCTCCCCCTCTCTCTCTCCCTCGCTCAATCTGTCTCCCCCTCTCTCCCACCATTCCCTCTCTCCCCCATTCTCCATCTCCCTCTCTCTCCCCCTCTCTCCCACTCTCTCCCTCACCCCCTCTCTCTCTCTCTCTCTCTCTCTCCTCTTTCTTCTGTCGATCGCTCTCCCCATTTCTCTCCCTCCCTCCCCTCTCTCCCTCTCTCCCCCTCACTCCCCTCATCTCTCTCCCTCTCTCTTTCTCTCCTTCTCCCTCTCTTGCTCTCCCGCTCTCTCCCCCCCTCTCCCTCTCTCTCTCTGTCTCTCTACCTCTCTTCCCCCCTCTCTCGCTCCCCATCTCTCTCTCTCTCTCTCTCTCCCTTCTCTCTCCCCCTCTCTCTTTCTCGCCAGCCCTGTGGAGATCGGCGGATCGGTGGCCCGATTTGTGAGCGTGGGTCTTTGTTAATGTGCCTGAGGGGTGATCACAGTGTGTGTGTATGTGTGTGTGAGAGAGAGAGAGTGAGAGAGAGAGCCTGTATCTCTGAGTCTGTGTGTGTGTGTGTCTGTGTCTGACGGTGTGTGTTGTGTGTGTGTGTGTGTGTCGGTGTGTGTGTGTGTGTGTGTGTCAGTGTGTGTGTGTGTCAGTGTGACATTTCTTTATTTTGACACAACAATGTGCCCAATATATAATGTGACCTCATGCTGAAATGTTTGGAGGTCCCTGCCCTAAAGAATGAGGACATCTCGGATGTCCTGGTATGGAAGCCCCTCATCTTGGGCGCAGATGCGGCGTAGACGGAGGAATTAGGAGTCGGGGATGGAGTCTTTGCAGGAAGCAGGGTGGCAAGAAGTGTAGTCGAGATTGTTGTGGGAGTCAGTGGGTTTGTAGATGTCAGCCTGTGATGGAGACTGTGAGATCTAGAAAGGGGAGGGAGGTGTTGAAGATGGTCCAAGTGAATTAGGGTGCAGGATGGAAATTGTGGTGAAGTTAATGAAGTCCATGAGTTGTGGATGGGTGCAGGAGCCGTCAATGTAACGGAGATAGAGGTCAGGGATAGGGCCAGTGTACGCCTGCAACAGGGATTGGTCAATGGCATCAAACTTTAATTGTTTTACTGTCAAATAATGACAGGTGTTTAAAGTGGCACGTCAGAAACTATTATCACAAACAAAGCAGCAGTTGTAGTAAGGATGAGAAATTTGCAGAATAGTGAAGCAGAGAATTGTGCTGAATGATATCACTGGTGTCAGAAGCACAAAAACATCGTGGATCCACTGATTTTATTCAAAACATCCTTGGAGCAACTCACGCTGAATCACTGACCATTTACAAAGATGCAGGCAGCCCCTTTGTCCTGCTGTCATCCTCAGCAAATCCCAGCTCAGGATGTTATTTGACATCTGCACTTTGCTTTTCATTTGCCCATTTTAACAAACCAGTTATCACACTGGGTTAGAAGAATTCTAAATAACTTATTGACGTGTACCTTGTTCATTGGGGGATATCAAAGACAGATTCCATCTCTCTTTATCAGAATCATCTGGTGATTGATAACTCCCTCCTCCCACAATCTTTCACCAGACACGCCTGTAAATTATTTCATTTAACATCTCCGAGCAGCTCCATTAACACGGAAGCATTTACTAATCTGTCTTCCAAATCAGAGCATGGATTCTTTACTGAAAGTGATCATTTCTGTTTCCTTCTCCAGTGGTAGATGGAGTGATCCAAGGAGACTGCCATCCCTGCCCTCACTGCACTGTTGCATTTAGCACAGTGGAGTTCCTCACAAGGCACTTAAGAAGGCATCCTGAAGCCCCCAGACCAACATCAGCTGGACAACCTTCTTCCTCCAGAGTGAACACTGATTCACAACGTCAACGTGGGCAGAGGCCGTTCACCCCATCTGACGGAATTGTGAAATCAGGTGATATTCAAGGACGAATAGTGGAGAGACGGCATGAATGTCCTGACTGTGGGAAGTGTTTCACGCAAGCGGGGTCCCTCCACGTACACCAGCGGATCCACACCGGAGAGAGGCCGTACAAATGTCCTGACTGTGAGAAGAGCTTTGCCCAGACAGGGCACCTCAACGTACACCAGCGGACCCACACCAGAGAGAGGCCGTACAAATGTCCTGACTGTGGGAAGGGCTTTGCAGACTCAGGGAACCTCCACGTACACCAGCTGACCCACACCGGAGAGAGGCCGTACAAATGTCCTGACTGTGGGAAGTGTTTCATGCAGGCAGGGGACCTCCACAGACACCAGCGGACCCACACTGGAGAGAGGCCGTACAAATGTCCTCACTGTGGGAAGAGCTTTTCTTATCTCCGTCAGCAGAAAGCTCACACCTGCCTTGAAACGTGCCCCGTGTGTGGGAATGTGTTTAAAGACTCAGCAGCTTTCACTGTTCACCTGAGAGCCTGTGTTGGACAGTAACACAGAGAAAGGTCACCAATTTACAATTTCCTTTATATTATTTCATTTTATATTATTTCAATTCTTACCTTTTGAATGACTCTGTGTAATGATTTATTCTGTCAACAGTATTAATATTGTCCCTTGCTGTATTTCCCCCTTTATGATTATACTTTGTGTGGACAATTCTGGGCTATCAAACTGCTGGTCCCTGCAGCTTTGACTTTATTCCTGTGAGATTTCTTGAACGGGTGATCAGTAAAATGCTGACACTGGAGTTTGCAACGTTTAAAGTGTTGTTCCAAGTATAAGCAGCAGGTGAGTTTGTAAATTGAAATGTTGGATGTGTTGGTTGATGTAATTTATTTATCGGAGGTTTGAGACAAAATGTGTTTTAATTTGTATCATTCTGCATTGTATTTAAAATATTTCTGTGCGAGGTGATTGACCAGCACCCGCGATGTCCCGGCAACATCTGTTCATGTTATTGTAATGTTATTAAAATAATTGTGTTGTGAATCAATGTGATTGAAGAGTATTTTTAATGGCGGTTGAGTCAAGTCCTGGGAGCTCCGTGCATCATGTTACCTGTTGTTGCTGATGGGAAGTACAGCGGTCAGTGGACACACGGCGCTGGTCACTGTGTAACCCCCTCCTGCCTCATCACCAAACCTTGCCAGCGCTCGGCACTTCACCCCTGCTGGCCTCTGGCTGCAGCTCCGGCACACATGCACCGTCCAGTATTCATGCTCTTTGTTCAGCCGGCCGGCTTCACACTCTGCAGCGCTGCATCAATACACACACACACACCCGGCTCATGCAAGCTCTTTCCCCAGTCTGTCTGTGTCCGATGTGTTTGTAACCTGGTCCCTGCTCCTCCGGCCACCGTGAGGTTCCTGCGGTGGGCGACGTGTGTGTGTGTGTGTGTGAGGGGGGGGGGACCCCGGTGAGGGGGGGGGGGACCCCGGTGAGGGAGGGCGGGAGGGAGGGGAAGACAGTGTCAGGAAATGGAGGAAGACACAAGGAACTGCAGATGCTGGATTACAAATAAAAAACACAGTACTGGAGTAACTACGGGTCGGGCAGCATCTGTGGAGGACATGGATAGGTGACGTTTCGGGTCGGGATCCCGCTTTCCATTCAAATGGAGGGGATTGGATTCAGCTGCCGTCGCTGCCGAAGGAATTCGTGAATTTGGTCAGATGGGAAAATATCAAGGATGACATTGGATGTTTATAAACGGTTCATTTGTATTTTGTGTTGAGTTTCACGGCCCCAACCCAGGGAACTAACGCGAGTTTGATGCTGTGTTTCCGACCCCTCGCTCTCTTCCCAATGCCTTGTGCTTTGAATTGGCCGTTGGGTTAAAGTTAATGATCAGTTCATTGATTACATGTGATGCTGAAAAGAAAGTGTCCGTGCAATAAATACCGACTCTGCAGATTGAACGTGAAGCCGAGGGCAGTTTGTTCACAGCCTGTACGTGCAGAGCTGGGCAGCATCTGTTTCATTTCGCTGTCCATTGAACAACACAACCACAGCTGCCCCCAGTCTGTGGGCTGTGCACATCTGGAAAAGCCCAGAAGGCCAGGCAGTAACTGTGGAGAGAGAAAAGCTGCCTGCAAACCGCCCCACCCCACTGAAATGTACAGGGCTTGGCGATCGCACATACTTTCTGTACTGAGGTCGGGGAAGTTTCACTTCTGTCACAATCTCCAGGACCCTGCAATCTACTGTGCAAGTCTTGCCCTAGTTTCACCTCCCAACCTCCACGCTTCCTACTTGTCACATTTAGATCCCATCTGACATTTCCTCACCCAGTTTCTCAATTGATCTTGAACCTGTTTTAATCTTAGATATAAAACCCTCTTCACTGCCCACTTTACCACCAATTCTGGTGTCATTCGCAAACTTACTAACAGGTGGGTGTGGGAATAGGAAGTGGTTTAGTTTAGTTTAGAGATACAGCATGGAAACAGGCCCTTCGGCCCACCGAGTCTGTACCGACCAGCAATCCCCGCACATTAACACTGTCCTACACACACTAGTTTAGTTTAGAGATACAGCATGGAAACAGGCCCTTCGGCCCACCGAGCCTGTACCGACCAGCGATCCCTGCACATTAACACTGTCCTACACCCACAAGGGACAATTGTAAATTGACACCAAACCAATTAACCTACAAACTTGTACATCTTTGGAGTGTGGGAGGAAACCGAAGATCTGGGAGAAGATCCACGTTGGTCATGGAGAGAACGAACAAGCCCCGTAGAGACAAGCAGCCGTAGTCAGGATTGAACCCGGGTCTCTGGCGCTGTGAGACAGTAACTCTACCGCTGCGCCACCGTTCAATGACATGTGATGAGAAGCTGATGATGACCATGGCAGACAGAGTGTAGGTGCTCTGTAAAACGGTCGCCTAGTCCAGCCTATAATCTTTATCTGAACATTAACAACCTTACAACTCTGGCCCATTACAGCAACAATGTTAAAACACTAAGGCACAGCAGGAACACGTTAAAACAGGCTGAAACATCACAACATTCTGAGTCCCACCGCAAATTGGACGAGCAACACCTCATATTTCGCTTGGGCAGTTTACACCCCAGCGGTATTAATATTGACTTCTCCAATTTCAGGTAGTCCCTGCTTCCTCCTTCCCCTCCCATTCCCAGCTCTCCCACAGCCAACTGTGTCCACCCCTTCCTTTCTTCTTGCCGTACCCCCACCCCCACCCCCACATCAGTCTGAAGAAGGGTCTCGGCCCGATACGTCACCTATTCCTTCGCTCCATATATGCTGCCTCACCTGCTGAGTTTCTCCAGCATTTTTGTCTACCTTTGAATTTTCCAGCATCTGCAGTTCTTTCTTAAACAAGCTTTGCAGACTCAGGGAACGTCCAGAAACACCAGCGGACCCACACCGGAGAGAGGTCGTACAAATGTCCTCACTGTGGGAAGGAGCTTTTCTTATCTCCGTCAGCAGAAAGCTCACACCTGCCTTGAAACGTGCCCCGTGTGCAGGAGTGCGTTTTAAAGAGACTCAGCAGCTTTCACTGTTCACCTGAGAGCCTGTGTTGGACAGTAACACAGAGAAAGGTCACCAATTTACAGTTATAATTTCCTTTATATTATTTCATTTTATATTATTTCAATTCTTACCTTTTGAATTACTTTGTGTAACTATTTATTTTTTCAACAGTATTAATATTGGCCCTTGCTGTATTTCCCCCATTTATGAAATTATCAAATGAAGTCATTTCAAACAATCTCGTTAACCGTGACCATCAAAGGAAAAGAAAAGCCAGTGGGTGAGGAACTCAGAAATATTGAGCTCTTGATGGTAACGAGAACCTGTGTTCAAATACGACACAATCTATAAAATAAAGCAGAAGTTTAAATGTTTCCATACCTACTGTGTGTGGAGAAACA
The DNA here is from genome assembly GCA_038087875.1 of Malacoraja senta. Lineage (NCBI taxonomy): Eukaryota > Metazoa > Chordata > Chondrichthyes > Rajiformes > Rajidae > Malacoraja > Malacoraja senta. The sequence goes on from JAXLNO010005430.1 coordinate 409,891, forward strand.
AAACTAAATGGCCTCACACTTCCCCCTCAGATCACAAGGCAACATTTTCAGAAATAATATGAATATTGAAGGCGACGAGCCTTTAAACCAATGGGCAATCGAAGGCTTCAATAATATAACCATTTTAAAAGTCGACTTTGTCACCCTGAAATCAAGTCAATGTTCGTAACACAACAGGATTGGCTAACTTAATTAAAACAACTTTGAATTGTCACAGAATTTAAAAAAAAGACCAAATAAACCAACTGTCCAGTCATACTTCAGATAATATATATTTTAATTGTTAGCAAGGCAAAAATGATTTTCTGGTGAAAAAAAATATTATGGAATGTACTGTATTGCTAAAATTGATCATAGTAATTTTCAGCAAAATAAAATCAACATTCATCCAGTTACAGTAATTTCCCCTCTTGAAGGAGGGGAGAGATGATCTGATGAAATCAATAGTCCCAAGTGGATCTAACGTCAATGCAAGACTGCACAACTTTGTCATACATTCGGCCCAACTTGCCCACACCGGCCAACATGTCCCAGCTACATTAGTCCCACCTGCCCGTGTTTGGCCCATATCCCTACAAACCTGTCCTGTCCATGGACAACAAACTAATCCCATCCACACAAGAATATACATGATTTTTAAATCTCACTGTCATGAATTTATATGCCAGATCAGTGATGGAATTGGGTTTTAGGAACTAGGGATACGCTAAGGTCCGTGAGGCTGAGGTTGGGAAGGAAGGGGGTGGGTGTGGGGGGGGGGTTGGGGTTGACGCTATAAGCCCCCCATGAGAAATTTTATTTAACTCTGAAATTCTGGAATTAGCTACAATTAAGTAATTCACTAATTATATGCTTTAATTTCAGGTCATCCAAGTAAGATGTTTTATATTTGTTTCAGAATGCTTCAATCTATAATACCTGAAATTTTCATTCAGTTCTCTTAATTTTTAAGAGATTAAAAATTTATGGGCTTTTGACTGTCCTTGATCACAGCTTTTGTGTTAAGTCAATGGAAAAGCAATAGGGAACAAGTTGCTAATTTCCAAGTATGAAAATTGCCATAACTTTTTTAATACTGAAGATATGAAAGTGAATTAGGTGTCAAATTAAACATATTTTATGCTTTATCTGATGGGATAAATTGCAAGACTTGATTTTTAAAATCTCAAAATTTTGTAACGTTGCAAGAAAATGTACTTACATCTTGGAGGCCGAAGGTTAGTTTGTTAGCCAAGAAAGATAGACCAAGAATGATGTTGCTGTACTGAGGATAGCCAAGTCTATCCCTCATTGCTAGCAGCAGATGAGAGCGGCTGTGAAGTGGGAAGTAGCTGTAAAAGGACAGCGCTGCTGGGGGGGCGGGGAGTTCCTATCACAGCGCGTGGGTAGTCTGGCCAGGGATAAAGTTGCGGGGGAGGGCAGGAGCGTTGAGATGGAGGGGGGTCGGGGATCATGCCAGCATTCCAGCTCAAGAGTGGGTCAGCGGGTGATGGATAACAGGACAGCTGGAGGTGGAGCTTACTCCATATGTCAGGGCGAGTAACCTCTATTGATCCCTTGTTCGCGTTGACCAGGAGTAAGCTCCGCCGCCCGCTGTGATGTTATCCATCACCCGCTGACCCACTCCGCTCTATGATCTTTGCTCTTGAGCTGCTCCCGTCACTGTTCAGACGGAGAGCACTGCTAGAGTGAGCGGGCCGGCAGAAGGTGCTGAGATGGCAGTCGGTTCTGCTGTCCGATGATGGCGGCCGCTCGTAGTCATGCGAGCTGCTTCCCTCCCCGGCCACAATGCGGTGGCTCCAGGCCCGGAGCGGTGAATGAGTGGGTTACTGGCATGAACCCCGACCCCCCTCCTTCTCAATGCTCCTGCCCTCCCCACAACTTTACCCCTGGCTAGACTCCCCACATGCTGTGAAAGGAACTCTCCCCCCAATTGGTCCTTTGAACTAGTATAGTCATTCAATAAGATGACAACTGATTCAACTTGTCCCGTGTGCCTCCCGCCATCTTTCCACCTGCCATCACCCTCCACCCCCACCCATTCAGTAATTCAGAAAGAAGGAGATTTGGAAGCCTTGGGCAAATTGAATTGTTTATTTATTTATGTTTATATTTTATTTTTACGGAGAGAACAATCTGCGCATGCATGGTTTAAGATGTTTTAAAACCGACTGACTGTCATATAACTCACCACATGTGCCTGAATATGACTCATTTATAATTATATATTTATATTTCTATGAAAATTGTTCCCAATTGGGCCGCGCACCTCCTTAGGCCGGCCCTGTACATGCCTGTGATGAGCTGTGAGTCTACCCGCCTGTGATGAGCTGTGAGTCTACCTGCCTGTGATGAGCTGACTCTACCACATACCTGTGATGAGCTGTGAGTCTACCACATACCTGTGATGAGCTGTGACTCTACCACATACCTGTGATGAGCTGTGAGTCTACCACATACCTGTGATGAGCTGTGACTCTACCACATACCTGTGATGAGCTGTGACTCTACCACACACCTGTGATGAGCCGCCAGTCCACCTGCCTGTGATGAGCTGCCAGCAGCAACAATGACAGAGACGAGGCTGGCAACTGAATATCAAACACTATAACCCATTCCTTCGCCTCCTGTATAATGTTACAAAACTTCTGGAGGGGAATATTTGATATCTTCTCTAAAATACTTAAAATTAAATTGGAGCCAGATATATAACTGATCACTTTAGGTATGTCAGATGCCTGCTCTAAATTAACGATATTTCCAAAGACGTTTCCTCAACTACGGCCTAATAACGGCTAAAAAATTAATACTCAAATTCTGGAAACAGATAACAGTCCCTACAGTGAAGATGTGGATTACTGATATGTCCGATACACAACATTGGAAAATATTAGGCTTGTCTTGGCCGGAAAAGCAGATCAATTTCTTAAGACATGGTTCCCTTTTACTGAATTTCTGCAACAACCGAATGGTTAAACATAAATGTAAACACGATGCCAGGGATGGGTGAGGGGGGGGGGGGGGGGAGGTATATCTCCATCTTCTCTTTTCTTATTTCTTTACTTTCCTCTTGCACTTCTTTGGTAGCTTAGGGGTCTTTTTCTAGCTTGTTCTTATTTCTCTTCATTATTTTTTCTCTCTTTTCATTTTTTTAAATTTAGGTTCTAACGTTAAAAATGAAGCTGCACAATAATTGTATAACAGTTATGTCGATCGCTTTATCTTGTACAATCGCTTCTAATAAAATTAATTAAAATAAGAATATCAACAGGGTGACGTGTGAGGAGGCGGCTACGATTGGTGGAGAGCGCTGTCTGTCTGAGGGCGGGGCTACGGCCTCGCCCAATAGGACGCCGGTGACCGGCGGCGGCTCTGATTGGTGGGAGGTTGTGAGGGGCGGGACCTGCTCCCATTGGCCGCTGGCGCTGCCCGTCAGTGGAGGGGGGCGGGCCCTGTTCCCATTGGTCGCTGCCCGTCAGTGGAGGGGGCGGGACCTACTCCCATTGGCCGCTGGCGCTGCCCGTCAGTGGGAGGGGGCGGGACCTGGCGGCCGGTCACGTGAGGCGGAAACGACGGGAGGGAGCTCAGGTGGGAAACAGCCGCCGCCGCACGGCCCCGCGTCCTGTCCCTCTTCCCTCCTCCCTTCCCCAGGGCCATCCTTCGGCTGCCGGCCGGAGCCGTGCGGGCGGGCGGTCGGTGGGGAGCGGGGGGGATGTGAGTGAGTGAGTGAGTGAGTGAGTGGGGAAGGGAAAAGGACAAAGATACTTTGGTCCAAACCATCCTATTGTGATCCCACAGCTCGCGACAGCATCTTTACTTTGGTCTGCGCGTCCTCTGGTCCTCCGGCTGCAGCGCCCCTTGTCGGTTGAAGGCCGCGGTGCAGCGCCCTCTGGTCCTCCGGCTGCAGCGCCCCTTGTCGGTTGAAGGCCGCGGTGCAGCGCCCCTCTGGTCCTCCGGCTGGCAACGCCCCCTGTCGGTTGAAGGCCGCGGTGCAGCGCCCTCTGGTCCTCGGCTGCACCGCACCCCTGTCGGTTGAAGGCCGCGGTGCAGCGCATATGGTCCTCCGGCTGCAGCGCCCCCTGGCGGCGGGAGGACGTGACGCATCGTCTGCAGCTGAGCCTCCCGACCGTACGTGAGCCGCTCTGCGCCGTGACGTCCGCACGCATGGCGCCCTGACGTCATGGCCCCTGCCATTGCGCAGAGTCACTTGGGTGGCGCATGCATCATGGGAAGAAGGTCACACAGTGCTGGGGTCACTCAGCGGGTCGGGCAGCGTCTGTGGAGAACACGTGATAGGGGACATCACGTGGGGGACGGCATGCATCATGGGAAGGTCACAGTGCTGGGGTCACTCAGCGGGTTCGAGCAGCATCTGTGGAGAACACGGATTCACGGCCTTCTGCAGACCTGAAAAGTCGCCTGTCCACGTTGACCAGAGATGCTGCCTGACCTGCTGTTACTCCAGCACTCTGTGTCTGTTTGTGTATGAACCAGCATCTACAGTTCCTTGTGTCTGCCAAAGATGGGCACAAAGTGCTGGGGAAATATATATGGGCAACGTTTCAGATTTCAGGACATTTGGCTACTTGTTCCCGATGTTGGGGGAGTCCAGAACCAGCGGTCACTGTTCAAGAATAAGGGTCGGCCACTTAGGACTGAGATGAAGAAAATCTTTTCATTCAGAGAGTTCTGAATCTGTGGAATTCTCTGCCACAGAAGGCAGTGGAGGCCAATTCACTGGATGTTTTCATGAGAAAGTTAGATTTAGCTCTTTGGTTAACGGAATCAGGAGATATGGGGAGAAAGCAGGAACGAGGAACGATTGTGGATGATCAGCCATGATCATATTGAATGGCGGTGCTGGCTCGAAGGGCCAAATGGCCTACTCCTGCACCTATTGTCTATGTTTCTGTGAAACGCCACCTATCCACGTTCCCCACAGACGCCGCCCGACCCACTGAGTTACTCCAGTACTCCGTGACCTTCCAAGCTGCATGCTGCCCCCCGCGTGACTCAGCGCCAATGCCGGCAGTCCCCCTTGGATTGGGGGTGACGTCAGGTCGGCGGTCGTGCGTCCAGTGCGTGCGGCAGATGTCACGGGCGCAGGGGCGGCTGGCCAGTGGACGTGCTGGCGGGCGGCTCGACGAGGCACCCGGCCACGGCGCCGCAGGTCAGTGCGGCCTCCCTTCTCCAGTTGCCTCCTCACCTCCCTCTCACCCCCTCCTCGCCCCCCTCCCTCATCCCCCCGCTTCCCTCACCTTCCCCCACTCTCACCCCCCAGCCCTTCCCCCCCCTCACACCCTCCATGCCCCTCCCTCATCCCCCTCTCATCCCCCACAGCCCTCCCCACTATCACCAACCGTGCCCACCCACTTCTCCCACTTGCCTCCTCGCCCCCCCCTCCCTCATCCCCTACACTCCCCTCCATCATCCCCCCGCTCCCCTCCCCATCCCCCCTTCCCCTCCTTCAAGCACTTGTAATGTTCACGCGTTAGAAATAGTGGACGCATTGGTGATCATTTTCCAATGTTCAATAGATTCAGGATCAGTTCTTGTGGATTGCAGGATAGCTAATGTTATCCCACTTTTCAAGAAAGGAGCGAGAGAGGAAAACGGGGAATTACAGGACCAGTTAGCCTGACTTCGGTGGTGGGAAAGATGCTGGAGTCAATTATTAAAGAGGTAATAATGGGGCATTTGGATAGCAGTAAAAAGATTAGTCCAAGTCAACATGGATTTATGAAAGGGAAATCATGCTTGACTAATCTTGAATTTTTTGAGGATGTGACAAGTAAAATGGATGAAGGGGTGACAGTGGATGCAATGTATCAAGACTTTCAGAAAACCTTTGATAAGGTCCCGCACGGGAGACTGGTGACTAAAATTAGAGCACATCGTATTGGGGGTAGGGTGTTGACATGGATAGAAAAGTGGCTGGCAGACCGGAAGCAAAGAGTAGGAGTGAACGGGTCCTTTTCGTAATGCAGGCAGTGGCGAGTGGAGTGCTGCAAGGCTCGGTGTTGGGGCCGCAACTGTTTACCATATATATTAATGATTTGGAAGAGGGAGTTAGGAGCAACACTAGCAAGTTTGGGGATGACACAAAGCTGGGTGGCAGTGTGAGCTGTGAAGAGGATGTTAGGAGGTTGCAGGGTGACCTGGACACGTTGTGTGAATGGGCAGATGCATGGCAGATGCAGTATTATATAGATAAATGCGAGGTTATCCACTTTGGTGGCAAAAACAAGGGGGCAGATTATTATCTCAATGGGATTAGGTTAGGTAAGGGGGAGGTGCAGCGAGACCTGGGTGTCCTTGTACACAGGTCACTGAAAGTTGGCTTACAGGTACAGCAGGCAGTGAAGAAAGCTAATGGAATGTTGGCCTTCATAACAAGAGGATTTCAGTATAGGAGCAAAGAGGTTCTTCTGCAGTCGTTTAGGGCTCTGGTGAGACCACATCTGGAGTATTGTGTACAGTTTTGGTTTCCTAATTTGAGGAAGGACATCCTTGTGATTGAAGCAGTGCAGCGTAGGTTCACGAGATTGATCCCTGGGATGGTGGGACTGTTATACGAGGAAAGATTGAAAAGACTAGGCTTGTATTCACTGGAGTTTAGAAGGATGAGGGGGATCTTATAGAAACATATAAAATTATAAAAGGACTGGACAAGCTAGATGCAAGAAAAATGTTCCCAATGTTGGGCGAGTCCAGAACCAGGGGCCACAGTCTTAGAATAAAGGGGAGGTCATTTAAGACTGAGGTGAGAAAAAACCTTTTCACCCAGAGAGTTGTGAATTTGTGGAATTCCCTGCCACAGAGGGCAGTGGAGGCCAAGTCACTGGATGGACTTAAGAGAGAGTTAGACAGAGCTCTAGGGGCTAGTGGAGTTGAGGGATATGGGGAGAAGGCAGGCATGGGTTATTGATAGGGGACGATCAGCCATGATCACAATGAATGGCGGTGCTGGCTCGAAGGGCCGAATGGCCTCCTGCACCTAGTTTCTATGTTTCTATGTTAGTAATGTCCTGTTTTGCCAGCTTGTTGACCCTCTGTGTTCCCCTCCTGCAGGGTTTAGGAGCTGTTGCTGTGGACGGAGAGAAGGGGATGTGAGCGGCCATTGAGGGCGGCCAGGGTGCCGGAAACCCCCCATCTGCTCGGTGTGTGGGCTGACCTTCAAACGGCTGAGCTTCGATGGAAGACCACATGACGGGGAGAAGCGTTATGAGTGCAACGTGTGTGGCAATACCTGGCAGAGCCTGAGCATCTGGAGACCCACCGGCGGGTGCACACGGGAGACATTGAAATATATCTCAACATCCCTGGAAGAGATCATCCACAACACTCAAGAAGCTTGGCACTCTTCATTCAAAAGTACACTGCTTTCACCAGCCGGAAATGCACTGTTTACTATCTCCATAATGCACTGGAGTGTTTGTGGTAAGACTTCTTTCACAACATATCCCAAACCTGTGGCCTCTACACCATAAAGGTTGAGGGCAATGGGTGCATGGGAGCACCACAACCTCCACGTTCTGCTCCATGTCACACAAGGGGCAATTTGGAAAAGAACAGGAAATGCCAGCTCTGCCTGTGATGCCCTCGTTCTTTAGATCAATAAACAAATGTCTGAAAGATAATGTTTAGAATTAAATGTTGCTGTATCTGTTCCTGCCCTCATTGTTATGTGCACACACACTGGTCATTGGAAAATTGGAAAGGTCACAAGACATAAACTCCTGCCTGATATATTAATTCCTTGCAAAGTCAAGGTGTGTCAACCTGTTAGATTTGTAATGCCACTTTTGATGAAATGAGCACACCCAGCAGACTTGTGATCAGTCCCAGATTATTGGCAGCAGGATATGTACTGTTTTGCTTCTAATGACTATTTCCTCCTGGTGAGGTTCCTCACCAATATTCAAAAATTCCCATCAGTGATCTCAAATTGGAATAACTTTACAATCAATACCAACGCTTGATGTCATTCAGAAGATGGTGACCATGGATAACACAAACCCATAGACATTGGGGCCCAGTTATGCTTTTTAATGTTGTACTAGTCACAGTCCTGAAATCATAGATTGGACAAAGGTCAATGTTCCCATTGATGAAGAGGTGGATTGTCCTGGTTGTTCATTATTCAATCCATTTACCCAACCATGGCACAAAGTGTCACTGTCAGTACAGGCAGCAAGAATGAGCCATTACTTTAAACCTGGAGGAATAGAAAGAAGGATTCTGATCTATTTCACTTACCAAACAGATGTGTGAAACTGAAAGATTGGTCATTGCGATTTCTGACCCGGAAATAGACACATACTCATCCGCTGATTATTCTTTAACTCTGAAAAATAATTTTAAGGTTGTTTGTTGTCTCCTTCAAGTAGACATGATCAATTGAATAAGCAGGAATACTCTGGAGGAATTAATAATAACGATAACATTGCAAAGCAATGTTTCCACAGATATTTTGCACTGGTAAGTTCAATGAAGATAAATACTTGAAGTTGTGGCCATAACAGATGATGAGCATGTTTTATTTTTCACAGGATTAGACGTACCAAAGCCAGAATTTATGACCAATCGGAGCAGAAGGTGTCCAACCCAAGTATATGAATCCAGCGAGTCAGATGAGGATTGGACACCTAAACTTCTGACAAAAAATCCACAACGTAATTTAAATCTGTTTGAAATATTAAATGCAGTTTTTCAAATATAATTGATTCTAATCAATTTGGCCGTTAGCCTATGGAATCTGTTGCAAGGGTGATTATATTCTTATCTTTGGAGTGGTGGAATATTTGTTAAATTGAATATAATTTTCCAAATGAGTTATTCATTAAGTACAAATTTACTTTTACTAATTTTTACTTTTGTGATATTTTGCTTATTTTAAATTCAATTACATTAGATATATCCAGAATTTCCAAACTATTGCTCCAAAGCAGCACTGATGTGTCACTTCCCCTCCCCCCCCCCCCAAGGATTCAGAATCTTTAGGCCTCCTTTTAAGAATGAAAATGGCAAGAATACCAAAAGAAATCTTGTCATAAAGGTAACTCCATGACGGCCCGCGGGGCCGGCATGGACTTACCAACACCCCTGCAGGGGAGATTCGACCGCCGGCCCTGCAGTCTACGGTGCTTCTGGCTGCGGCGGAGACTTTAAATCTCGACAGCCGGCCTGCGGCCTAGAACAACTTAAAGCCGCGGTCTCCGGTGAGGAAGAGCCGATCCTGGACTGACTCTGGACTCTGGTCCTGTCCACGGAGGGGAAATGGAGGAGGATTGGCCAAATTTTTGTGCCTTCCACCACAGTGTTGAATGCTGTGGTGGATGTTTGTGTTACATCGCTGTATCGCTGCTGACAACCCAAAAATTCCACCAGCTTGGCTGTGTGGTCATTAAAATATAATACAATAATACAAGAACAGAAATTATTCCCAGCATAAAGGAGAAGTGAGAATACGCTTTTATGAATTAACAGTGGTTCTACATTAGCATTTTATTTTCTAAAAATCAGAAATGACAGCTGTTTAGATAAATCATCATCACTGCTGTGGAGTCAGGTGCTAACATTCGCAAATATATTTTTATTGTTGAAAGAGACAATTGTTCCCACATTTTCCCATATTTGCTGACAATATCAAACTTCATTTCAGAATAGAGTATGAAAGGTGAGAGCTCAATGAAATATTGCACACTAGGCAGTTACTGCTTTTATAACTAGTTGAGTTGAGTATCCCAGTTAATAATGCGATGGAAGAAATAATCGAGAAGAGTAGAAATAATATATTTGTGTCCTTAAGAATCACAGTTTCAACAAAATGTCTCATCACAGGTCACGTCATATACAGGGGAGGACAAAAGAGATTTGGGAGGAGCCACTGAAGAAACAAAGGAAGGCACAGTGTTGGTTAAAAGAATCAAAAGAGCAACAGGTAATTCTGTTTGTAAAAGTGAAATTCAAAATGAGTGACTCCTGTGCATTACAGTAAATAATTGAGATGAGATAATGACCATCTGACTACCACCATGTCATTTAAATTCAATTCATAGAACATGTTGCATATTATGTAACTAACTTCCATATTTTACAGGTCAACCACTTATCTGCCTTGAAACAATGTAATTAGGTTTATTTTTGGCTTTCTTTTTTCAGTTGTCTCCACCAGAAAGACTTCGGGATCCACAAGCGAGGAAATGACCAGAGACAGAAAAATTAAGTTATAATTAAGTTATAATTTACGAAATAAGGAGAGAATAATTTACACAGAAGAAGGGGAGCTCCGTGATGATGATTACCTTTGTATGTCCAAAGTAATCAATCTATTTCTTCAGAGTAACCATATTTCATTAGGAGCATTGTAGTGATGGCACGGTGCATTGGTAGCCAGGGCAATGGTGGAACAATGCAGGCTTTGGTTCAAGAGCACAGACTTGTGTTCGCTCATCAACTAATTTTTCTTTTAACATTAATCACAATTACTTTAATAATTGTTGTTAACTTCTGGAATTTTGCAGACATTGGAATCTGACATTGATTCCCCAGTAAACTGAGTGACTGTTTGAAGAAAGTGTGGTTCATGCCCAATTTAGCTAAGGCACTTTGCTGGATACTTTGGGACATTATAAAGGATGTGAAAGTAAGAGAGTATTGCTTTGAGGATTATTAATATAGGGCTATGATCAGAATGACCAAAGTATCACCAAAAATATTAATCAAATTGTTGTAGACAAAAATGTTGGTGAAACTCAGCAGGTGAGGCAGCATCTATGGAGCGAAGGAATAGGTGACGTTTCGGGTCGAGACCCTTCTTCAGACTGATGTGGGGGTGGGTGGGGGGGCGGGAAGGAGACCCTTCTTCAGACTGATGTGGGTTGTGGGAGACCTAGGAAGCGGAGGGTAAAGAGGGAGAAAGCAAGGACTTCCTGAAATTGGAGGTCAATATCTGTACCGCTGGGGTGTAAACTACCCCAGCGAAATATGAGGTGCTGTTCCTCCAATTTGCGGTGGGACTCACTCTGGCCATGGAGGAGGCCCAGGACAGAAAGGTCAGATTCGGAATGGGAGGGGGAGTTGAAGTGCTGAGCCACCGGGAGATCAGATTGGTTATTGCGAACTGAGCAGAGGTGTTGGGCGAAGCGATCGCCAAGCCTACGCTTGGTCTCACCGATGTAGAGCAGCTGACACCGAGAGCAGCGGATGCAAGAGATGAGGTTGGATGAGGTGCAGGTGAACCTCTGCTGCACCTGGAAAAACTGCTTAGGTCCTTGGATGGAGTCAAGTGGGGAGGTAAAGTGACAAGTGTAGCATTTCCTGCAGTTGCAAGGGAAAGTACCAGGAGAGGGGGTGGTTTGGGTGGAAAGGGACGAATTGACCAGGGAGTTACGGAGGGAGCGGTCTCTGCCGAAAACTGAAAGGGGAGGAGATGGGAAGATGTGGCAAGTGGTGGGATCCCGTTGGAGGTGGCGCAAATGTCAGAAGATTATCTGTTGTATGTGATGGCTGGTGGGGTGGAAGGTGAGGACAAGGGGGACTCTGTCCTTGTTACAAGTGGGGGGATGGGGAGTGAGAGCAGAGTTACGGGGTATAGAAGAGACCCTGGTGAGAGCCTCATCTATAGTCGAAGAGGGGATCCCTGTTCCCTAAAGAATGAGGACATCTCCCATGCCCTGGTTTGGAACACCTCATCCTGGGTGCAGATGCGGAGTAAACGGAGGAATTGGGGGTAGGGGATAGAGTCCTTACAGGAAGCAGGGTGGGAAGAAGTGTAGTCCAGATAGCCATGGGAGTCAGTGGGTTTATAGTAGATGTCAGACAGTAGTTTGTTAACAGCGATGGAGATAGTGAGGTCTAGAAACGGTAAGGAGATGTCGGAAATGGTCCAGGTGAATTTGAGTGCTGGATGGAAGTTAGTGGTGAAATGGATGAAGTCACTGAGTTGTGCATGGGTGCAGGAGGTAGCACCAATGCAGTCATCAATGTAACGGAGGTAGAGTTCGGGGATAGAGCCACGGTACGCCTCAAACAAGGATTGATCGATGTACTCTACAAAGAGGCAGGCATAGCTGTGGCCCATGTGCGTGCCCATAGCTACGCCTTGGATTTGTAGGAAATGGGAGGAGTCAAAGGAAAAGTTGTTGAGGGTAAGGACCAGCTCCGCTAGGCGGAGGAGAGTATCAGTAGACGGTGATTGGTTGGTTCTGTGGTCGAGGAAGAAACGGAGGGCTTTAAGACCCTCCTGGTGGGGGATGTAGGTGTCGAGTGACTGAACATCCAGAGAAACATGGAAAATAGGTGCAGGAGGAGGCCATTCGGCCCTTCGAGCCAGCACCGCCATTCATTGCGATCATGGCTGATCGTCCCCAATCAATAACCCATGCCTGCCTTCTCCCCATATCCCTTGATTCCACTAGCCCCTAGAGCTCTATCTAACTCTCTCTTAAATCCATCCAGTGACTTGACCTCCACTGCCCTCTGTGGCAGGGAATTCCATAAATTCACAACTCTCTGGGTGAAAAGGTTTTTTCTCACCTCAGTCTTAAATGGCCTCCCCTTTATTCTGTGGCCCCTGGTTCTGGACTCGCCCAACATTGGGAACATTTTTCCTGCATCAAGTTTGTCCAGTCCTTTTATAATTTTATATGTTTCTATAAGATATCCTCTCATCCTTCTAAACTCCAGTGAATACAAACCTAGTCTTTTCAATCTTTCCTCATATGGCAGTCCCGCCATCCCAGGGATCAATCTCGTGAACCTACGCTGCACTGCCTGAATCACAAGGATGTTCTTCCTCAAATTAGGAGACCAAAACTGTACGCAATACTCCAGATGTGGTCTTACCAGAGCCCTATACAACTGCAGATAGTGAAGATGAGGGAATGGGGGCTGGAAAATGGAAGTCATGGAGGAGACGAAGAGCGTGTGAGGTGTCTTGGACATAGGTAGGGAGTGATTTGACCAGGGGGGATAGGATGGAGTCGAGGTATGTGGGACACGAACAGGCAGAAACAATGGGTTTGCCAGGACAATCAGGTTTGTGGAATTTATGGAGAAGGTAAAATTGGACCATGCGGGGCTGGGGAAAGATGAAGTTGGAGGCTTGGGAGGGCAGGGAGCCGGAAGTGATGAAGCCAGTCAAAGTGTTTGAGATAATGGCCTGGTGCTGGTCTGTGGGGTCATGGACCAAGAATAAGTAGGAGGAGGTGTCTGAGAGTTGGCGCCTGGCCTCAGCCTTGTAGAGATCAGTGCGCCAGATTACCACGGCACCTCCCTTGTCGGCAGGTTTGATCACCCAGTCTGGGTTGTTGCAGAGTGAGTGGAGGGCTGTACGTTCAGGGGGGAGAGGTTTGAGTGAGACAGGGGAGTGGAGATGTTGAGGCAGTTGATGTCCCGCCGGCAGTTTAAAATAAAAAAGTCTAAAGCGGGAGAATAGCCATGAGGGGGGGTCCAAGAGGAGGGGGTCCGTTGGGGTCAGGAGAAGGGGTCATCACTAGGGGGTGAGGACTCCTTCCCATGGAAAAATGCTTGGATGTGGAGGCGACGGAAGAAGAACTCCACATCGTGGCGGGCGCGGAACTCATTGAGGTGGGGATGGAGGGGAACAAAGCTTAAGCCTCTGCTGAGGACAGACCGTTCGGTATCAGAGGGGGAGGTCAGGGGGGATGGTGAACACACGGCATTGCTGGTTAGAGAGGAGATTAACGCAATAGAAAGGAAGGACATTAGCTTGGAGGATGTGGAATCGATATGGGTAGAGCTGCGAAACACTAAGGGGCAGAAAACGCTAGTGGGTGTTGTGTACAGGCCACCTAACAGTAGTAGTGGAGTTGGGGATGGCATCAAACAGCAAATTAGAAATGCGTGCAACAAAGGTAAAACAGTTATAATGGGTGACTTCAATCTACATATAGATTGGGTGAATCAAATTGGCAGGGGTGCTGAGGAAGAGGATTTCTTGGAATGTATGCGGGATAGTTATCTAAACCAACATGTAGTGGAAACAACGAGAGAGCAGGCTATTCTGGACTGGGTATTGAGTAATGAGGAAGGGTTAGTTAGCAGTCTTGTTGTGCGTGGCCCCTTGGGCAAGAGTGACCATAATATGGTTGAGTTCTTCATTAGGATGGAGAGTGACATTGTTAATTCAGAAACAAGGGTTCTGAGCTTAAAGAAAGGTAACTTTGAGGGTACGAAACGTGAATTGGCCAAGATTGACTGGCAATTGATTCTTAAAGGGTTGACGGTGGATATGCAATGGAAGGCATTTAAAGACTGCATGGATGAACTACAACAATTGTTCATCCCAGTTAGGCAAAAGAATAAATCAGGGAAGGTAGTGCATCCGTGGATAACAAGGGAAATCAGGGATAGTATCAAAACAAAAGATGAAGCGTACAAATTAGCCAGAAAAAGCAGCCTACCAGAGGACTGGGAGAAATTCAGCAGAGCAGGACAAAGGGCTAATTAGGAAAGGGAAAATAGATTATGAAAGAAAACTGGCAGGGAACATAAAAACTGACTGCAAAAGTTTTTATAGATATGTGAAGAGAAAGAGATTAGTTAAAACAAATGTAGATCCCTTGCAGTCAGAAACAGGTGAATTGATCATGGGGAACAAGGACATGGCAGACCAATTGAATAACTACTTTGGTTCTGTCTTCACTAAGGAAGACATAAATAATCTGCCGGAAATAGCTGGGGACCGCGGGTCAAAGGAGATGGAGGAACTGAGTGAAATACAGGTTAGTCGGGAAGTGGTGTTAGGTAAATTGAATGGATTAAAGGCCGATAAATCCCCAGGGCCAGATAGGCTGCATCCCAGAGTACTTAAGGAAGTAGCCCCAGAAATAGTGGATGCATTAGTGATAATTTTTCAAAACTCCTTAGATTCTGGAGTAGTTCCTGACGATTGGAGGGTAGCTAATGTAACCCCACTTTTTAAAAAGGGAGAGAGACCAGTTAGTCTAACATCGGTAGTGGGGAAACTGCTAGAGTCAGTTATTAAAGATGGGATAGCAGCACATTTGGAAAGTGGTGAAATCATTGGACAAAGTCAGCATGGATTTACGAAAGGTAAATCGTGTCTGACGAATCTTATAAATATTTTCGAGGATGTAACTAGTAGAGTGGATAAGGGAGAACCAGTGGATGTGTTATATCTGGACTTTCAGAAGGCTTTCGACAAGGTCCCACATAAGAGATTAGTATACAAACTTAAAGCACATGGTATTGGGGGTTCAGTATTGATGTGGATAGAGAACTGGCTGACAAACAGGAAGCAAAGAGTAGGAGTAAACTGGTCCTTTTCAGAATGGCAGGCAGTGACTAGTGGGGTACCGCAAGGCTCAGTGCTGGGACCCCAGCTATTTACAATATA
Organism: Malacoraja senta; assembly: GCA_038087875.1. Lineage (NCBI taxonomy): Eukaryota > Metazoa > Chordata > Chondrichthyes > Rajiformes > Rajidae > Malacoraja > Malacoraja senta. The sequence continues at coordinate 425,276 of JAXLNO010005430.1, forward strand.
TATTAATGATTTGGACAAGGGAATTGAATGCAACATCTCCAAGTTTGCGGATGACACGAAGCTGGGGGGCAGTGTTAGCTGTGAGGAGGATGCTAGGAGGCTGCAAAGTGACTTGGATAGGCTGGGTGAGTGGGCAAATGCATGGCAGATGCAGTATAATGTGGATACATGTGAGGTTATCCACTTTGAGGGCAAAAACAGGAAAGTAGACTATTATCTAAATGGTGGCCGATTAGGAAAAGGGGAGATGCAACGAGACCTGGGTGTCATGGTACACCAGTCATTGAAAGTAGGCATGCAGGTGCAGCAGGCAGTGAAGAAAGCGAATGGTATGTTAGCATTCATAGCAAAAAGATTTGAGTATAGGAGCAGGGAGGTTCTACTGCAGTTGTACAGGGTCTTGGTGAGACCACACCTGGAGTATTGCGTACAGTTTTGGTCTCCAAATCTGAGGAAAGACATTCTTGCCATAGAGGGAGGACAGAGAAGGTTCACCAGACTGATTCCTGGGATGTCAGGACTTTCAAATGAAGAAAGACTGGATAGACTCGGCTTGTACTCGCTAGAATTTAGAAGATTGAGGGGGGATCTTATAGAAACTTACAGAATTCTTAAGGGGTTGGACAGGCTAGATGCAGGAAGATTGTTCCCGATGTTGGGGAAGTCCAGAACAAAGGGTCACAGTTTAAGGATGAAGGGGAAATCCTTTAGGACCGAGATGAGAAAAAAAAATTCACACAGAGTGGTGAATCTTTGGAACTCTCTGCCACAGAAGGTAGTTGAGGCCAGTTCATTGGCTATATTTAAGAGGGAGTTAGATGTGGCCCTTGTGGCTAAAGGGATCAGGGGGTATGGAGAGAAGGCAGGTACAGGATACTGAGTTAGATGATCAGCCATGATCATATTGAATGGCGGTGCAGGCTCGAAGGGCCGAATGGCCTACTCCTGCACCTATTTTCTATGTTTCTAAGGATGGGGATTATGACCGGAGGAAGGCAGGTGAGTGGACGGACTCAAACTGTTGTGGTACATTGTGGGAAGAACAATTAAATGTTATTCTTTCTTTATCTTCTTGTTTTAACTTTTCCTGTTATGTCATTTTCTGGGAATCTGGTGAGTTGTTTTGCCACCCACCTTCTTATCAGCAGTAATCTTGGAAACATTGCAGGTGCCTTGCACTGACTAAGATATTATCCTGGACTGATCCTTGCCTTTAAATAGTTACTATTGTTTACCTACTGTCATAACTTTTCATCTAATTTCCTCATCAAATACTTTAATATATCAGTAAATGACAATATAAATTTCTAATTTCACTTTATCACTTATAAGATCAATGTACATTCCTGTCATTTAAACATGGTTTCCCAGAGGATTCTTTGTTGTGAAGCTTCCAGCTAATCTGTCATGTTCCACAAGATATCCAGAGTCATCTGTGGAAAGAGAAACACAACTAATGTATGAGGAGGAAGACCCTTTGTTAGAACTTCAATGTCAGATGTTAACACAGTTTTTCTTTCCTTAATTGTTCTCTGAATTGCTGGGAATTTCCAGCATTCGTCTTGGATACATCGTTTCCAGACTCATTTTAGTTTCAAATTCATCTTCCCACGAATTCAGCATTTTGTTTCCTTTCTATATGAATACTGAAGTTGTCCACAAGTATATGATTTCCCTTTTGTGAAGTGCTCTATTTCGTTGACATTTTTGATTTATCTTCTCTCTTCTCCATGATTTCATTGAATGGCAGTGCTGGGTCGAAGGGCCGAATGGCCTACTCCTGCACCTATTATCTTTTGTCTATTCCACCACATGATTTCCGGAGCCAAAACTGTTCATCATAGTTGCTCTCATGTAAAATTATATTAGTAGGGCCAACAAAGAGTAGGGATTAACGGGTCCCTTTCAGAATGGCAGGCAGTGACTAGTGGGGTACCGCAAGGCTCGGTGCTGGGACCGCTGCTATTTACATCAATAATTTAGATGAAGGGATTACAAGTAACATTAGCAAATTTGCAGATGACACAAAGCTGGGTGGCAGTGTGAACTGTGAGGAGGATGCTGTGACAATGCAGGGTGACTTGGACAGCTTGGGTGAGTGGGCAGATGCATGGCAGATGCAGTTTAATGTGGATAAATGTGAGGTTATCCACTTTGGTAGCAAAAACTGGAAGGCAGATTATGGTGTCAAGTTGGGAAAAGGGGAAGTACAACGGGATCTGGGGGTCCTTGTTCATCAGTTAATGAAAGTAAGCATGCAGGTACAACAGGCAGTGAAGAAAGCGAATGGCATGTTGGCCTTCATAACATGAGTTTTGGAGCAAAGAGGTCCTTCTGTAGTTGGGCCCTAGTGAGACCACACCTGGAGTGTTGTGTGCAGTTTTGGTCTCCAAATTTGAGGAAGGACATTCTTGCTATTGAGGGAGTGCAGCGAAGGATCACAAGGTTAATTCCCGGGATGGCGGGACAGTCATATGCTGAGAGAATGGAGCGGCTGTGCTTCTACACTCTGGAATTTAGAAGGATGAGAGGGAGAAGGTTAAATTGGAAGTGTCAATGATGCAGTTGAACAAAGGGGACTATGAAGGCATGAGAGGGGAGCTGGCCAAGGTAGTCTGGAAAGGGATCCCAGCAGGAATGACGGTGGAACAGCAATGGCAGGAATATCTGGGCATAATCCGGAAGACGCAGGATCATTTCATTCCAAAAAGGATGAAAGATTCTAAGGGGAGTAGGAGGCAACCGTGGCTGACAAGAGAAGTTAGGGATAGAATAAAACTAAAAGAAAAGATGTATAACACAGCAACGAGTAGCCGGAAGCCAGAGGATTGGGAAACTTTCATAGGACAACAGAAGGAAACAAAACGGGCAATACGGGCTGAAAAGATGTACGAAGGGAAGCTGGCCAGGAATATAAAGAAGGACAGTAAAAGCTTCTTTAGATATGTTAAGGGAAAAAGAGTAGCAAAGTCAAATGTGGGTCCTTTGAAGGCAGACACGGGTGAAATTATTATGGGCAACAAGGAAATGGCAGAAGAGTTGAATAGGTACTTCGGATCTGTCTTCACTAAGGAAGACACAAACAATCTCCCAGATGTACTGGAGGACAGAGGATCTAAGGGGGTAGAGGAACTGAAAGAAATTTTCATTAGGCGAGAAATAGTATTGGGTAGGCTAATGGGACTGAAGGATGATAAATCCCCTGGGCCTGATGGTCTGCATCCCAGGGTCCTCAGGGAGGTGGCTCTAGAAATAGTGGACGCATTGGTGCTAATTTTCCAATGTTCAATAGATTCAGGATTGGAGGATAGCTAATGTTATCCCACTTTTCAAGAAAGGAGCGAGAGATAAAACGGGGAATTACAGACCAGTTAGCCTGACTTTGGTGGTGGGAAAGATGCTGGAGTCAATTATTAAAGAGGTAATAATGGGGCATTTGGATAGCAGTAAAAGGATTAGTCCAAGTCAACATGGATTTATGAAAGGGAAATCATGCTTGACTGATCTTGAATTTTTTGAGGATGTGACAAGTAAAATGGATAAAGGGGTGCCAGTGGATGTAGTGTATCTAGACTTTCAGAAAGCCTTTGATAAGGTCCCGCACGGGAGACTGGTGACTAAAATTGGAGCACATGGTATTGGGGGTAGGGTGTTGACATGGATAGAAAATTGGTTGGCAGACCGGAAGCAAAGAGTAATTTGAGAATGTTCGGGGAGTCCTGAACCAGGGGCCACAGTTTAAGAACAAGGGGTAGGCTATTTAGAACTGAGATGAGGAAAAACGTTTTCACCCAGAGTTGTGAATTTATGGAATTTTCTTCCTCAGAAGGCAGTGGCGGGCGATTCACTGGATGCATTCAAGAGAGAGTTAAATAGAGCTCTGAGGGCTAGCGGAGACAAGGGATACGGGGAGAAGGCAGGAACGGGGTAGTGATTGTGGATGATCACACTTGATCACATTGAATGTCTCGAAGGGCCAAGTGGCCTACTCCTACACCTATTGTCTATGTCTATGGTCTTAATTCATCTGCCTGGTTACAAATGCTTCATTAGTTCACATAATAGACTTTTATCCTTCAACACACATTTCTTGGAGTTGACACCATGTACCCATGGTACCGTGAAACATACTCTCTGCATTACATCATGCTTGTTATTACTATATTTAAAATTATACTCTGTGGTCAGGATTTTTCTCCTGATGTTTATCAATATCCATATAGTTCAACAGAGCTGTCATTTGGAATTAAATAGCGGCATCTTCCCCCCAAGATATTCATGGTGACAGACAAACATCATGAAGGGATTCTTTACAGATTGGCCACTATTAACCTCTCACATTTTGAATGCTTCCTCAGAAGAGTAATCTTCTGCACAGCATCTGCATCATGGTAGTATTATATTCTGAGATACTTCTAAAAAGATAACATCTTTTGTGGATCATTGAGCATTTTCAGTACAAAGTCCAGCCACTTTCAATAATGCCAACACCCTGATTAGTTCTTAATTTTGCATTTTCTGTTTGTTTGTGAAGCCTGCGAGAATTTTTTTATTGAAGAATGCCCTGTGCATGGCCCACCAGTCTTTATGAAGGACACTGTCGTTGATTCCAATCACCCAGATAGAACACGATTAACTCTTCTAGAGGGTCTCAGCATTGCCACGTCCAAAATTTGTAAAGCTGGTCTTGGCGTCTGGAATGAAGGGAAGGTTATTCCCAGGGGCGTTCATTTTGGACCCTATGAAGGAGAGGTTTCAAGTGAAGAAGAAGCTGCTGTCAGTGGGTATTCATGGGTGGTAAGTGACTCCAATAGTTAATCATGGAAAATACTCAGCAGGTTTGATAATATTTGTTGCTGAAAGATCATCCTGAAATGTGAGCTGTGTTTTATCCTGCACAGATGCTGCCTGACTTGCTGGGTATCTCCTGAATGCTCTGTTTTTATTACAAATTGTTTGTAGTTGAATTATTTTGCAGTCTAATCAGAGTCATCAAGTCAAGAGTCAAGAGAGTTTTATTGTCATACTAGACTAAGTGGGACCCGTTGGGTCCCATGATCACACGGGAGGGCTGGTCCCCCAACGCAATATTCCACCACTCACCTGTTCCCCCAACTCAACGACGGGAGCGTTCTGTAGCCGGGGGAGGGGGCCGGGGGGCGGAGTTGTGGGGGTAGGGGATGGGGTGCATGTGGAAAGGGGTGTATTTGGGAGGGGGTGGTGTGTGTGGTGGGGGTAGTGTGGGGGAGGGGAGTGTGGAGTAATGTGTGGGAGGGGAGTGGGTGAGGGGAGGGTGGGGGTGAGGGGATGGGGGTTTGGTGGGGCTTGTGCGGGGAGGGGGTGTATGTGGGAGGGGGCAGTGTGGGCCCCCGCTCACAGAACACAGACCCCGCTCCTTCAGCTTTATTCTCGTGGCCGGTGATTGACAGCGGGAGCCGGAAGGGGCGTTGCCGTCCTGGCGAATAACAGACCAATAACTTTCCTCATATTTCACCGATCGGAACAAAACTTGGTGCGCTTGGAGCAGAAGAGAACGGTTAGTAAGGTGGCTTAAAAACCCTAGCGATATAAGATACCTTAGTCTACAACGCAGTGGTCAAGGTGAGAGTTTTAGTAATAGTGTAGAAGAAGATAGATGTCCCAGATAGAACATTGAAATTCTTACTGGCTGCAGCACAACAGAATATGTAAACATTGTACAGAAACATAAAGTTTCTTTTTGATAAAGAAACAGTTCAAAGCTAACTGAAAAGCAGTGATTCCCAGTTCACTGTTCAGACTGGCATCCCTCTCCCTCACCCAATCTCTGAGCTAAATCAGTGCTCCATCTCCTTCCTGCTCTGCTGCCTCTTTCACCCTGAGGTCTGACCTCCTTGTTTGAGAATGCATTGAACATTTCTAACCAGTAAGAAATCATTAGAACAGTGACATTACCAAAATTAGAGAACCTATTACAACCCGACAAAGCTTGAAATTGTGCAAAATGTTTATTATATTCTTAGAGTTTCTTTGCCGTGTGATTTCATTCGCAGGAATGTTGGAGTTCTCTGATATAAAAGTGTAATAAAGTAAAATAGGTTAAGTGGTCGTTAGTTGAAGGCATAATACTGGGAACTGTGTAAGCTTCACGTTTGTTTTCTTTATCAATGCTGGAGAAACTCAGTGGGTGCGGCAGCATCTATGGAGCGAAGGAGATAGGCAACGTTTCGGGCCGAAACCCTACTTCAGACTGATAGGGGGTGGGAGGAGGCGGGGAGAAGAAAGGAAACAGGAGGACGATGAGCCCGAGGGTTTCTTCATATGTAAGTCCTGACATACCAGGAATCAGTCTGGTGAACCTTCTCTGTACTCCCTCTATGGCAAGAATGTCTTTCCTCAGATTTGGAGACCAAAACTGTACGCAATACTCCAGGTGTGGTCTCACCAAGACCCTGTACAACTGCAGTAGAACCTCCCTGTTCCTATACTCAAATCCTTTTGCTATGAATGCTAACATACCATTTGATGGATAGGTGACGTTTCACAGAATGCTGGAGTAACTCAGCGGGTCAAGCAGCATCCCTGCAGAACATGGACAGGTGACGTTTCGGGTCAGGACCCTTCTTCACATTCTACTAAAAGAAATACATAAAGACCAACTAAAATATGGGTGGCACAGTAGTAGAGTTACTGTCTTACAGTAGCAGAAACCCGTGTTTGATCCTGATCTCTGGTGCTGTCTGCAGAGTTTGTATGCTCTCTCTGCGACCACAGAGAAATTCTCTGGGTGTCTGCTTTCCTCCCACATACCAAAGATGTGCAGGTTTGTAAGTTAGTCGGCATCTGTAAATTGTCCCTAGTGTAGTTAAGGAATGGGTGATTGCTGGTCAGCATGGACTCAGTGGGCCAAAGGGCCCATTTCCATGCTATCTTTCCAAACTAGGGACTACTGGAATGGGCTGGATTAATAAATTGTAATTGGCTTAAAATAATTAAATCATGAATATTAAACTCTAACTTTAGCACTAATTTAACCAGTGAATATAACTAGGTCTAAACAGTGCTGGAGGTACTCAGTGGGTCAGGCACCATCTGTCTGAACACAAAGTGGATGGACAGACATTTTGGGTCAGGAACCTTCTTCAGACTGATGGAGTAGGGCAGAGAAAGTGGGGAGAGAGATGGGAACAGGCCAAAGCCTGGCGAGTGATAGGTGGATACAGGTGAGGGGGAGGTTGGCAGATGGATGGAGTAAGTGACAAAAGGCTGGAGGTGAAAAGGAGACAAAGGTTGTCAGATAAGGAGATGAGAGCATTGAAATGGAAAGCCAGAGGGGTGGATATGGGTGCAAGGGGTAGGAGGAAAATATAAGACTCAGGGATGAGTGATGAGCGTACAGAGGGGTAGGAGCAGCGACTGAGGTTTTGGGGAAGTGTGGACACCAGGGTGGGGGTGCAGGGTAAGACGGGAGTTTCCATCAGTATGCTCATCTCCCTCTCAGAGTCCCATATTTCCCTTTTACCCCCTTCACCCCCACCCTGTCCCATTACACCTGTATACCTCCTTCAAGCTTTACATTTCGCACCTCCTCTCCTTCTGAAACATTCTCACCTTTACATCTCTAGTCTTTGTCACTTACTCCACAATCACCCCCTCACCTTATCCAGGGGGAGCGGGTACTATGATATGTTTCTTTCTCTAGCTATTCTGCAGCCTCTGCCCCTCCACTTGAACTTGAACTTACTTATCTATGGCAGTAAATTACCGTGTAAGACTCATTGACATTAAGAAGAGATTGACATTTTATGAATTGAAGTCCATGAATTGAAGTCCATGCAGACCTAAATACTATGAGATTTTTGTTCCTGCAGCTTCTACCCCTCCACTCTTCAGAGCCTGTCCACACAAAAGTGCCATAATGAACACTAATTTGATCATTTGCAGATTTGCCATCCCATCTACCTGGACATTCGTACATGTATAATTTCCCTAATGATATGTTGATATTGTCTTACCTAATATAAAACATGAAAATATGTAAAATACTCCCCGACACATTTTATCTTCTATTATTAGGAGGCAGCAGTGTATCCCGGGTTATCATGCAGAGTGCTATCGTCACTTCTGCAACATAACAATAAATCGAGCTATAGCAAGGTCTAGAAGGAAGAAAGGTAATGATGGGACTCAAACAAAATGAAAAGATATATTTGAAGATGTTGATTTATTTTACTTTTCATTCCTTTTCTGTTTTATTTTTCCTCTTTCAATTGAGTTCAAGACACTGAAAAGCCTGAAGCAGGTGAATCACCTCAAGAGGCAGTTCCTGATGGTGAAGCAGATGAGACGGCCCCAAAGAGACTGCTTCGATCCATGACAAGTGATGGTCAACAAACATGGACATGGGTGGAAAATTGTAGGTGGCGAATTGGACAATGACTGGGGGTGATCTGCCTCCAGCCCCAAGCACCTTGCTAGAATTAACATACTGTTCATGCAAGAAAACAAACTGAGAAATCAAGTACAGGGAAGGAAGATGCTCATGTCAACAGCATGGTGAGCCATGTACAGATTTATGTCAGTGTGTTGACTGCAGAAACTCTATTACTGCAAAAGACTTGGAATCTGATGAAGAATATTCAGATGAAGATCAGATCCAGTTTAAATTCCAATTTGGAATATTTTGGAGGACCAAGAAACCAAGAAGTAATGTAAACAAATAAATTGGGGAAATAATTGATTATATAAAGTTTTATTTTAATGTCGATCGTTTCACTGTTTATTTGGTCAAATTATTTAAACAATGAGTGAATTACTTATGATAATGGCGTGCTGGTGAATGACAGTGCAACAGGCCACCCACCCATCCACACAGACATACATACACACATACATACATCCGTACGCACACTTCCATGCATGCACACATACATCCACGCATCCACACACATCTGCACACACACACATCCACCCGCATGCAGACATACATGCACACATCCATCCAGACATATACATCCACACACACACACAGCCACACATCCATCCATTCACCCACACATCTACAGATACACGTTTGACAGGTATACACAGACACACACACAAACTAGATACTCAAACAATGCAACACTTTTAGGGTTATTTTAGGTTAAAGTTAATAGCCCTCATTTGCAAAGGCACCATGAGGGGGTCTGCAACATAAATATAGGCTCATTGTAGCTTAAAATGAATACTCGTCGAGTAAACATCAGAGCATTCGATTCTTGGTCAGGATGTAACATTTACATCAGAATTAAGACTTTACTCTTACAGGTCTGTCCCCCAACCTGGCACTGCCCCAGTCCCACTATGGCCACGACCCCCACTCTCCCCACTATGGCAGTCAGTGGGGTTCAGTAAACGGGGGAACCCAGAGGATCTGTCCTGACCCTTTAATTAGGCAGGTTCATAAGCCAGACCTCTGGAGCAGTCTCATTCAAAAAACACACAATTATATTCATTATATTATTTTTATATAGAAACATAGAAAATAGGTGCAGGAGTAGGCCATTCGGCCCTTCGAGCCATTCAATATGATCATGGCTGATCATCCAACTCAGTATCCTGTACCTTTTTTTTCAAAGCCACATTATAATATATGATTACAGTCATATTTACGTCATATATATATATATAGGTATAATAATATAGTTTAAATGGACTGCAACACGGAAATAGGCTGCCCATGGTGTAATATTGGCCACTAGATGGCGCTTACTTTCCCGATCTCAATTTCTAATAAGTTTAATTATTTAATGTGCAACTTTTGGCACTGACGAGTTGTGACTTTCTTCTCAATTATATTTCATCTAAATCTATGGAAAATTTGATGTAGTTCGGAGATGTGGGTCACGAAAATGGATTTCTAGACACATTTTTAATGCTCGACCCACAGCCTAAATGGAAAAGCAATAGAGAACGTTGCTAATTTCCTAGTATAAAAATGGCCATAACTTTGTTAATACTGAAGATATGAAAGTGAATTAGGTATCAAATTAAACTTCATTTTATGTTTTATTTGAAGGGATAAATTACAGGCTTGGTTTAAAATCTCAAAATGTTGTAACATTCCTACATAGTAAATGTTTACCTGCAGTACACCGCATGTCCTCCAGTTGGCTTCACCGCATGTCCTCCAGTTGGCTTCACCGCATGTCCTCCAGTTGGCTTCACCGCATGTCCTCCAGTTGGCGCTGCGTGGCAACAGTACAGGTGACGGGTGGTGCAACCTCCCTATGGGACTGGTGTTTGAGAGATGAGTGAAGAGAGGAAGGGAAAGGACCCGGTGTTGGTGAGTGAGTGAGTGAGTGAGTGAGGTGGGGAATGTGCTCACCAGGGTGAGGGAGGGGGAGGGGAGTGAAGGGAAGGACGTTCATCTCCATCTTCTTGCCCCATATTTACCTTTGACCTTCCCACCCACCTCCCTCTGGCTTTACATTTCCCAGCTCGTCCTGATCCAACAAGTTTCATCACTTTCACCTTCATCTTTGTCACTGACTCCACCATCTGCCAGCGGCGCAGCAGCCTCTGCCCTCGCTTTCCCTCCTCCCGCATGGCAGAGCCGAGCCGAGCCGCCCGGAGCCGGAGCCGGAGCCGGAGCCGGAGCCGGAGCCGCCCACCGGGGCTGAGAGACCGCGGCTGCTGCTGCCGCCCGGAGCTGCCCCTCCCCCCAGCGTGGGTGGAGCCGGTCCCAACCTGCATCGGTGGGTGGGTGGGGTTTGTGGGGCGAGGCCCGTCTATGCCTCAGCCCACCCGCCGACAAAATGGCCGCCGCGGCCTCCTGTCACATGGCAGGCGTTGGACTACAAAAATGGCCGCCGTATGACCGCACTACGACTACAAAAAATGGCCACATCGGCGACTACAAAAATGGCCGCCGCCGCAGCGTATACGGAAATGGCCGCCAAAGGGACTACAAAAATGGCCGCCAGCGAGCTACAAAAATGGTGTAGGTTTTAGTTGCAGTTGATTGGAGACACAAATGTGAAATTTTATTTGTTGATATTTTGATATTTGATTAATACAAAATGACGTTACGGGTCGAGACCCTTCTTCAGACTGATGTGGGGGTGGGAGGCGGGAGGAAGAAAGGAAGAGACCGAGACAGTAGGCTGTGGGAGAGATGGGAAGGGAAGGGGAAGGAGGGAGAAAGCAAGGACTACCTGAAATTGGAGAAGTCAATGTTCATACCGCTGGGGTGTAAACTGCCCATGCGAAACATGAGATGTTGCTCCTCCCATTTACGGTGAGACTCACTCTGGCCATGGAGGAGGCCCAGGACAGAAAGGTCGGATTCGGAATGGGAGGGGGCGTTGAAGTGCTGAGCCACCGGGAGATCGGGTTGGTTAATGCGAACAGAGCGGAGGTGTTGGGCAAAGCGATCGCCAAGCCTGCGCTTGGTCTCACCGATGTAGAGCAGTTGACACTTAGAACAGCGGATGCAATAGGTGAGGTTGGAGGAGGTGCAGGTGAACCTCTGCCTCACCTGGAAAGACTGCTTGGGTCCTTGGATGGAGTCATGGGGGGAGGTAAAATGACAAGTGTAGCATTTCCTGCGGCTGCAAGCGAAAGTGCCAGGGGAGGGGGTGGTTTGGGTGGGAAGGGACAAATTAACCAGGGAGTTATGGAGGGAGCGGTCTCTGCGGAAAGCCGAAAGGGGAGGAGATGGGAAGATGTAGCAAGTGGTGGGATCCCGTTGGAGGTGGCGAAAATATCGGAGGGTTATCTGTTGTATCTGATGGCTTGTGGGATGGAAGGTGAGGACAAGGGGGACTCTGTCCTTGTTACGGGTGGGGGGATGGGGAGTGAGAGCTGAGCTACGGGATAGAGGGGAGACCCTGGTGAGAGCCTCATCTATAATCGAAGAAGGGAACCCCCGTTTCCTAAAGAATGAGGTTTGGAACACCTCATCCTGGGTGCAGGAATTTGGGAGTAGGGGATAGAGTCCTTACAGGAAGCAGGGTGGGAAGAAGTGTAGTCCAGATAGCTGAAATGGATGAAGTCAGTGAGTTGTGCATGGGTGCAGGAGGTAGCACCAATGCAGTCGTCGATGTAGCGGAGGTAGAGTTCGGCGATAGGGCCCTGGTACGTCTCGAACAGGGATTGTTCGACGTACCCTACAAAGAGGCAGGCATAGCTGTGGCCCATGCGCGTGCCCATAGCTTTGCCTTGGATTTGGAGGAAATGGGAGAAGTTAAAGGAAAAGTTGTTGAGGGTAAGGACCAGCTCCGCTAGGCGGAGGAGAGTATCAGTAGACGGGGATTGGTTGGTTCTGTGGTCGAGGAAGAAACGGAGGGCTTTAAAACCCTCCTGGTGTGGGATGGAGGTGTAGAGTGACTGGACATCCATGGTGAATGGGGGCTGGAAAACGGAAGTCATGGAGGAGACTCGGGTAAAGCGACGGCTGTGAGCTGCTGGAGGGCGGTGGAGTGGCGAGGGTCAGTAGAGTCAATGGTGGAGGCCCACGAGGAGTGGAGTCTGGGTCAGCGGGCAAAGCGTCGGAAGTAGCGGTCAGCGGATGGCCGGTGAGGCTCGGCGGTCCCGGTGAGGCGGCGATAGTCGGAGGTACCGGTGAGGCGGTGAGGGTCGGAGGTACCGGTGAGGCAGTGAGAGTCGGCGTTATCGGTGAGGCGGCGATAGTTGGCGGTCCCAGTGAGTTAACGCGGATCGTCCTCATCGGTGAGTGGGTGAAGGTCGGCGACAGCGGCCACGTGAAGGTCGGCGACAGCGGCGTCTTCGATGATCCTGGCCTGAGGTCGGTCAGGGTGGTGGTGAGTGCTGGTGCTGCTCCTCGTGGCAAAGATTGCGTCGCGGGACTGGGCCTGGTGGTGTTGGGGCAGGCGGCGCGGGCCAGTGTTGGGGCCCGGGGCCTGCAGGCGGTCGACAAGTAGGAAGCGTGGAGGTTGGGAGGTGAAACTAGGGCAAGACTTGCACAGTAGATTGCAGGGTCCTGGAGATTGTGACAGAAGTGAAACTTCCCCGACCTCAGTACAGAAAGTATGTGCGATCGCCAAGCCCTGTACATTTCAGTGGGGTGGGGCGGTTTGCAGGCAGCTTTACTCTCTCCACAGTTACTGCCTGACCTGGGCGTTTCCAGATGTGCACAGCTCACAGACGGGGCAGCTGTGGTTGGGTTGTTCAATGGACAGCGAAATGAAACAGATGCTGCCCACCTCTGCACGCACAGACTGTGAACAAACTGCCCTCGGCTTCACGTTCAATCTGCAGAGTCGGTATTTATTGCACGGACACTTTATTTTCAGCATCACATGTAATCGATGAACTGATCATTAACTTTAACCCAACGGGCAATTCAAAGCACAAGGCATTGGGCAGAGAGCGAGGGGTCGGAAACACAGCGTCAAACTCACGACTAAACTCCACCTCACGACTAAACTCCACCTCACGACTAAACTCCACCTCACCACTAAACTCCACCCCACGACTAAACTCCACCTCACGACTAAACTCCACCTCACGACTAAACTCCACCTCACGACTAAACTCCACCTCACGACTAAACTCCACCTCACACCTAATCCCTGCCTCCACTACTCGCCGCCTCTCTGCCGCTCCCGCCATTTATAGCCCCTCCCCCCGGCCGTTGGTGTCTGGAAAAGGCGCCAAAAGCCGTCGCGAGTCTCCCGTCTCCACCCATCCTCGCTTTCCCGCTGCAGCGGAGTAGGTTCCTGCATTGAAGCCCCTCGTGCAGTGGAGCATCTCCTGCAGTGGAGCATCGCCTGCAGCTGCAGGGAAAGTTCAAGCCTCCACCATCTCCTCAGGCAGCGTGTCCCAGATCGCAACCACCCTCTGGGTGAGTTTAATCTCATCCACGTCCGTTTTATTGTTCTGTTAGTATAGTCTGGTCTGCAGTTCCTTGTTCCATCATCTTATTCTAATTGCTGACTCCAAATACTACGTTTCCTCATCTGTTCTTGCCCCATCAGAGATATTATCCCCTTTGTTCCACCACTCCACCACAACCCCTCTCTACAACAGAAAAACTTGTTTTTGTTGCTTTTTCCTACTCTGGTGAAGGGTCTCTGATCTGAAACTGAACTGTTTCTTTCTCCACAAATGCTGTCGAACCTGCTGAATGTTTTTTGAATTTTCTTCCATTTTTATTTCAGATTTTCAGCATCTGCGGTTCTTTGCTTTACACGTTGATTTTGATGTTGTGACCTGTCAACAATGAATCAAAGGAGATCAGATACGTGGTGTCGTAATCTACTGGCATTCAAGTAACTAGTAAGTGTTTCAATGGGAAGGTTCTGCCTACTCGGGATGGGACTCCATTTTAGTTTAGTTTAGAGATACAGCACGGAAACAGGCCCTTCAGCCCACCGAGTTCACGCCGACCAGCGATCCCCACACACAAACACTATCCCACACACACTAGGGACAATGTACACTGAAACCAAGTAGACCGTGGGCCGAGGTGCTTTTTCGTTTCATTTTGTGACCCAAATTACGTATTTACCTGTATTTGTAACATATTATGTAAACAAATTATATAAATCACACCTGCAAGTGGGCAAGAACAAAACCTGCACATATTTTTAAAATATCAGAAAAAAGGAGGCCTAAAGATTATGAATCCTTGGGGAAAAAAGTGACACATCAGCTCTGCTTTGGAGAAGCACAGACTGGATCTCAATAGTTTGGAAATGTTGGATATATCTAATGTAATTGAGTTTAAAATAAGCAACATATAAAAGAAAAATTAGGAAAAGTAAATTTCCACTTAATGAATAACACATTTGGAAAAATATATTCAAGTTTTCCACCACTCCAAAGTTAAGAATATAATCTCCCTGGCAACAGATTCCATAGGCTAACGGCCAAATTGATTAGAATCAATTTTATTTGAAAAACTGCATTTAATATTTCAAACAGATTTAAATTACGTTGTGGTTTTTTTGTCAGAAGTTTAGGTGTCCAATCCTCATCTGAGTCGCTGGATTCATAAACTTGGGTTTGATGCTTTCTGCTCCGATTTGTCATGAATTCTGGCTTTGGTACATTTAATCCTGTGAAAAATAAAACATGCTCATCATCTGTTATGGCCAACTTCAGGTATTTATCTTCATTGAACTTACCCGTGCAACATATCTGTGGAAACATCACTTTGCAATGTTATCGTTATTAATATTTCCTCCAGAGTATTCATGCTATTATTCAATTGATCATGTCTACTTGACAAAGACAGCAAACAACCTAAAAATTATTTTTCAGAATTAAAGAATAATCAACCAGCATGAAGAATATGACGGATGAGTATGTGTCTATTTCCAGGTCAGAAATCGCAATGACCAATCTTTCAGTTTCACACATCTGTGTTGTAAGTGAAATAGATCAGAATCCTTCTTTCCATCCCTCCAGGTTTAAAGTAATGGCTCATTCTTGCTGCCTGTACTGGCAGTGACACTTTGTGCCATGGTTGAGTAAATGGATTGAATAATGAACAACCAGGACCATCCACCTCTTCATCAATGGGAACATTGACCTTTGTCCAATCTCTGATTTCAGGACTGTGACTAGTACAACATTAAAAAGCGTAACTGGGCCCCAATGTCTGTGGGTTTGTGTTGTCCATGGTCACCATCTTCTGAATGACATCAAGCTTTGGTATTGATTGTAAAGTTAGTCCAATTTGAGATCACTGATGGGAATTTTTGAATATTGGTGAGGAACCTTACCAGGAGGAAATAGTCATCAGAAGCAAAACTGTACATATCCTGCTGCCAATAATCAGGGACTAATCACAGGTCTGCTGGGTGTGCTCATTTCATCACGTGGCATTAAAAATAAGGCATTACAATGGAGCTGCTGCTGTTACAATGGACATGATGTTGCAGTGGAGCAGATATTGCAGGGGAGCAGATGCTGCAGTGGAGCAGGTTCCTGCATTGAAGCCCCTCCTGCTGTGGAGCAGCCACTGCCGCAGTGGAGCTCTCGCTGCTGCTGCAGTGGAGCATCTCCTGCAGTGGAGCATCTCCTGCAGCTGCAGGGAAAGTCCAAGCCTCCACCATCTCCACAGGCAGAGTGTCCCAGATTGGAACCACCCTCCGGGTGAGTTTAATCTCATCCACGTCCGTTTTATTGTTCTGTTAGTATAGTCTGGTCTGCAGTTCCTTGTTCTATTATTATTGGCCAAATTAGAGATGTCACAAAATGGAGGATCTTTGCATTTGCAAGGCCTGCTTGGCCTCTTTCTGTGAAAAGTTTCAAGCTGCAAGTCACAGCTTCAAAGAGTCTGGACCAGAGATGGAAGTCAAGGATAAGGTGATGTCCAGATGTCCATTTCTTTGTTAAAATGTTGATGACTTTGCAGAAGAGCTCAGAGGTGCATGGTCAGGATTGGTCAGATAAGGTGGAGTTGTAAATACTGTTAATTATGTTGCAGAGTGTTTGTTCTATTATCTTGTGATTTGTTAAACTGTGAAGCCTTGTTCAGATTGTTTGGGGAAATGTTTCTATACCTATGTAAACTATGTCAACGGAGTCCCTGCTGGAACTTTCTGTTGAAACAATGTAATGGGATACTTTGTGATTGGGTTAGGGATTCAAGTAACTAGTAAGTGTTTCAATGGGAAGGTTCTGCCTACCCGGGATGGGATTCCATTTTAGTTTAGTTTAGAGATACAGAGTGGAAACAGTCCCTTCAGCCCACCGAGTCCACGCCGACCAGCGATCACCACACACTAACACTATCCTACACAGAAACAGAGACATGGCTGCAAGAGGGCCAGGGCTGGGTACTGAATATTCAAGGGTATATCTCCTATCGAAAAGACAGACAGGTGGGCAGAAGGGATGGGGTAGCTCTGTTGGTGAGGAATGAAATTCAGTCCCTTGCAAGGGGGTGACATTGAAACAGGAGATGTGGAGTCAGTATGGATAGAACTAAGGAAGTGTAAGGGTAAAAAGACCATAGTGGGACTTATCTACAGGCCCCCAAACAGTAGCCTGGACATAGGGTGCATGTTGAATCAGGAGTTAAAATTGTCATGTGGCAAAGGTAATGCTGTGGTTGTTATGGGAGATTTCAACATGCAAGTAGACTGGGAAAATCAGGTTGGTACTGGACCCCAAGAAAGGGACTTTGTAGAGTGCCTTTGTGATGGATTCTTAGAGCAGCTTGTATTGGAGCCTACCAGAGAGAAGATAATTCTGGATTTATTGTTATGTAATGAACCTGATCTGATAAAGGAACTTGAGGTTAATGAGCCATTAGGAGGTAGTGACCATAATATGGTCAGGTTTAATCTACAGTTGGAGAGGGAGAAGGGTAGATCGGAGGTGTCGGTGTTACAGTGGAATAAAGGGGACTAGGGAGCCATGAGGGAGGAGCTGGCCAAAGTTGACTGGAAAGATACATTAACAGGGATGACAGTGGAACACAAATGGCAGGTATTTCTAGGAATAATACAGAAGGTGCAGGATCAGTTCATTCCTAGGAGGAAGAAAGATTCCAAGGGGAGAAAGGGGCGACCGTGGCTGATAAGGGACATCAGGGACAGTATAAAAATAAAAGAGAAGAAGTGCAACGTAGCAAAGATGAGCGGGAAGCAAGATGATTGGGTAATGTTTAAAGAGCAACAGAAGATAACAAAAGACAATACGGGAAGAAAAGATGAGGTACAAAGGTAAGCTAGCCAAGAATATAAAGCAGGATAGAAAAAGTTTCTTTAAGTATGTAAAGAGGATAAAATTAGTTAAGACCAAAGTTGGACCCTTGAAGACCGAAAAAGGTGAATTTATTATGGGGAACAAGGAAATGGCAGATGAGTTGAACAGGTACTTTGGATCCGTCTTCACTAAGGAGGACACAAACAATCTTCCTGATATAGTAGTGGCCAGAGGATCTGGGGTGACAGAGGAACGGAAGTGGCAGTGTGAGCTGTGAAGAGGATGTTAGGAGGTTGCAGGGTGACCTGGACAGGTTGAGTGAGTGGGCAGATGCGTGGCAGATGCAGTATAATATAGATAAATGTGAGGTTATCCACTTTGGCGGCAAAAACAAGGGGGCAGATTATTATCTCAATGGGGTTAGGTTAGGTAAGTGGGGAGGTGCAGCGAGACCTGGGTGTCCTTGTACACCGGTCACTGAAAGTTGGCTTGCAGGTCCAGCAGGCTGTGAAGAAAGATAATGGAATGTTGGCCTTCATAACAAGAGGATGTCAGTATAGGAGTAAAGAGGTTCTTCTGCAGTTGTATAGGGCTCTGGTGAGACCACATCTGGAGTATTGTGTACAGTTTTGGTCTCCTAATTTGAGGAAGGACATCATAGTGATTGAAGCAGTGCAGCGTAGGTTCACGAGATTGATCCCTGGGATGGCAGGACTGTCATATGAGGAAAGATTGAAAAGACTTGGATTGTATTCACTGGAGTTTAGAAGGATGAGGGGGATCTTATAGAAACATATAAAATTATAAAAGGACTGGACAAGTTAGATGCAGAAAAAATGTTCCCAATGTTGGGCGAGTCCAGAACCATGGGCCACAGTCTTAGAATAAAGGGGAGGTCATTTAAGACTGAGGTGAGAAAAAATGTTTTCACCCAGAGAGTTGTGAATTTATGTAATTCCCTGCCACAGAGGGCAGTGGAGGCCAAGTCACTGGATGGATTTAAGAGAGAGTTAGATAGAGCTCTAAGGGCTAGTGGATTCAAGGGATATGGGGAGAAGGCAGGCATGGGTTATTGATAGGGGACAATCAGTCATGATCACAATGAATGGCGGTGCTGGCTCGAAGGGCCGAATGGCCTCCTCCTGCATCTATTTTCTATGTTTCTATGAAGGAAATCCACATTAGGCAGGTAATGATGTTGGGTAGACTGATGGGACTGAAGGCTGATAAATCCCCATGGCCTGATGGTCTGCATACCAGGGTACTTAAGGAAGTGACTCGAGAAATCGTGGATGCATTGGTGATAATTTTCCAATGTTCTATAGACTCAGGATCAGTTCCTGTGGATTGGAGGGTAGCTAATGTTATGCCACTTTTTAAGAAAGGCGGGAGGGAGAAAACAGGGAATTATAGACCAGTTAGCCTAACATCAGTTAACCTCATTCAAATGGGCAGAGGATGGGTTTCACTATCTCGGCGTTTTTATCACAATACCCTTATCTGATATGTTCCGCACAAACTTTCTGCCTCTGGTTGAGTGTTACGACTCCCCGAAAGCAGGCAATCCAGAGCCGCTTAACACAGTTCAAAAGCCAGGTTTAAGTTAAAAAATAGTTTAATTATTTAATAACACACCAAAACTCCAACCTGATTTAAACAACCCAGACAAGGATATGAATGAATTAACAAACAACTTAAAATTGCTCAGGCCAGCCACACGATGGACCGTCGAACCCGAGGCTCTAAACCTGCCTAAAAGAAAGCTATCCCTGAAACAAAAGACCGATAACGTCTAAGGACAGCCCAATTCAATATTTGGTACTACGTAATGTGGAAATGACACGAAGTTCAGTGCCATGTGGCCCAGGCATTCACAGCTCACACCAGCACAACCTCACGAGGCAGGGTCGTCGTCGAAAAAGAGAGGATTCTGGGAACTCTTCTATTTATACCTGGGATGAGTCACCGTCACCTGACGCAGCTCAGCCAATCGGGTACAGGAGCCTCTTAACCCCTTATTGTCCCCAAAGATACTAGAGGAGCAAGATAGACCACTCCTCCGAAATCCAATGGACTGACGTGTAGTACGCAATGGAACGTCACGGCCGCCATTTTCTAATGCAAAACGCGACTTCCGGTTTGCCTCCCGCTGCTTTGATCCAAAGATTATATAGCGGAGCGGAGCGCCTCTAGTATCTTTGGTGTAATCCGCTCTATCATCCTTGGTGTAACCAGTGTAATTAGTGTTGTAGGGAACAGTGTTTGATATAGCGCATCTATCACCTCACATATTTTAGTTCATTTTATTGTAAATGTTTTCCCCGTTCCCCCATTTCCCTCCCATCTTTCCTCCCTAGCCGCCACCTTTGCGTAGTTTCCCTTGCATTGTATTGTGCAGCTTCCCTTGTATTGCTAACACACACTGTGCACAAAATTAAATGTAACTTATATATATATTTATATGAATGTGTGTTTGTGTGTGAGAGGCAAGTTAAGGGTCTGTCCCACCAGCATGCAATTGCATGCGTCCAGCGCGAACAAACGTGGTCGCTTGTTTTTTTAAATGTGCTATATAAATAAAAGTGACTTGACTTGACATATTTCTCTAGTTTCTTTCTTCAGATTTCCTCTAATTTGTTTAGCAACCTTTTTCCTTCAATCTCTGTGTGTATGTATATATATATTTGTGTGTGTGTTTCACTATATACACACACACATATATATCACTATATATATATATATCACAATATATATTACAATAAGTGTGTATATACATATATATACACATACATATTAGTATGTATACATATATATATACACACACACATATATATAAAATATATATGAAATCCTAATATTGTGAATAAAATATCCATGACATGAACACAATGTCGAAATATTTTTCCATTCTTTCATTCTATATTAGCGTAACACAATGTAGTGCATACATCCCTACATATTTAAATTCAGTCGATAAGTTGGTCAAATAATATAGATAGATATAGATAGATAGATAGATATACCTTTATTGTCATTCAGACTGAAGTCTGGACGAAATTGCAGCAGTCATACATATAATACAATAAAAACAACAATAAACACATATTAACATCCACCACAGTGAGTCCACCCAGCATCTCCTCACTGTGATGGAGGCAAAAGTCTTAGGTCTGCAGTCTCTTCCCTCCTCTTCTCCCTCTGCGCTGAGGCGATACCCCCCGGGCGATGTTATAACAGTCCCGCGGCTCAAACACCGCGGCCCGGGGTGGTCGAAGCTGCCGCCCACCAGTCCTGCAGACGTAGCCGCTGGCCCGCGGCCGAACCCCGGACTCAGGCCACCACCGCCAGAACACCGTCCCAGCCACCCTCTTCCCCGGGCCGGGCTGCCCCGACCTGGGCGTCGCTTCTCCCTCTGGCTGAGCTGCCCCGACTTGGGCGTCGCTTCTCCCCCCGACCGGGCCGCCCCGACTTGGGCGTCGCTTCTCCCCCCGACCGGGCTGCCCCGACTTGGGCGTCGCTTCTCCCTCCGGCCGGGCTGCCCCGACTTGGGCGTCGCTTCTCCCCCCGACCGGGCCGCCCGGACTTGGGCGTCGCTTCTCCCCCCGACCGGGCCGCCCCGACTTGGGCGTCGCTTCTCCCTCCGGCCGGGCCGCCCCGATATGGGGACATTCTTGCTTTTTTCGAGACATAGATTTTTAAAACTTGAATGTCTCATAACGATACATTTGTGGGTCAGCAGTATTTTGCACCAACCCCCACAATTTCAAATAATTCTAAATTGAACTTCATAAACAAGGAAAACACTTTTTATTTACATCATTTTGTGCGCGACATATACAGGGTTGCAGTGTTTTGCATATCAGCTAATCAATAAAATTGATGTCAAATTCAACATATTTCAAACAAAGGACAACATTTCCAACTTATTTACAATAACTAGACTAAGTTGGGTCCCAGCATCACACGGGAGGGCTGGTCACCCAATGCAATATTCCACCTCTCCACCAATTCCAATATTGCTGGCCAGTGGGGGGGGGGGGGGTCTGTTGCGCTAGTATGGGTGTTGTGCGCCGAAGGGACTTGTTTCCAGAGGGCTAGTATGGACATTGTGGGTCGAATGGATTCTTGGGCTGGCAGCTCAGTCACTGAGGCCTGGCAGTACAGTCACTCAGACCTGGCAGGCTGGCAGCTGAGAAACTGCCAGAAATTCTGCCCAAAACAGGTGACAGACTCTGTGAGAGAAGGGGGAGAGGGTGGACTGAATGGATTATCGGCCTGGCAGTTCAGTCACTTACAGCTGGTGGGCTGGCAGTTCACTTACTCACGGCTCGTGGGTTGGCAGTTCTGTCACATACGGCTGGTGGGCTGGCAGTGCAGTCACTGACGGCTGGAACCGATATTGCACCAACCCACTCAATTTTAAATAATTCATAATAGAGATCCATTAACATGCTTAACACCTTATTTCTGACATGCATGGTAAGATTTACATAATTAACATTATTCTGTGCGCGAGATATACAGGGTTGCAGTGTTAAGCATATCAGCTAACCAGTGAAAGTGATGTACAATTCAACGTATGTAACACAATGATAGCCCCACCCCTGCTTACACCAAAGACCAAAACGTCCAACGAAGATACAATAATAAATAATCGCCATTTGCATTGTTTTGTGCAGTTAACAAATCACAATTTCACACAATGTACATAAGACGGCAGTTATTTGACAAATACTCCGCAGTTCGGTGTAGATCATGTCCACTGTCGACATCTGAAATTAAAGAAAATATCATGCAGTCAATATGTTCTTATTCTGCATTAAATAACAGAGAGGTATAAAGAAAATGCTCTTTAGGAGAAGATTTTTAAAAGGATGTTGCCATGAGGACTCGACTATCTGAGATCAATGATCTAACTATAGTGAGAGATTGAACAGGCTAAATAAAAAATTCAATATGCCACAAAAGTAATAAATGTTTTCTTACCTTTCCTCCTTAATGGGGAACCTGAAGAAAGACAAGTCGGGTTGCCTACATTGCCGATTGTTTTTCTCAGGTCCATCTGGAGCACACGGTATTGGGGGTAGGGTGTTGACATGGATAGAAAATTGGTTGGCAGACCGGAAGCAAAGAGTAGGAGTGAACGGGTCCTTTTCAGAATGGCAGGCAGCGGCGAGTGGAGTGCCGCAAGGCTCGGTGTTGGGGCCGCAACTGTTTACCATATATATTAATGATTTGGAAGAGGGAATTAGGAGCAACACTAGCAAGTTTGCGGATGACACAAAGCTGGGTGGCATTTTCTGAAGAGTCTTTAAAAGTCAAGACAATTTGGCAAACACTTTGCAAGGAGCCAACACATTTTCTGAAGAGTCTTTAAAAGTCAAGACAATTTGGCAAACACATTGCAAGGAGCCAACACATTTTCAACTCCTACCTCGACAAAAACCTGGACCCACTGCAGTTCGCTTACCGCCACAACAGATCAACGGTGGATGCGATCTCGCTGGCCCTCCACTCTTCTCTGGGAAACTTGGACAACAAAAACTCATATGTCAGGCTGTTATTCATTGATTATACCTCGACATTTAATACAATCATCCCCTCCAAGCTGGTTACCAAACTCGCAGAACTGAGTCTCTGCGCATCCCTCTGCAATTGGATCCTCGACTTCCTCATTCTCAGACCAGTCTGTTCGTATTGGTGGAAATGTGTCAAGACTCGATAACACTCTGCACGGGTGCACCTCAAGACTGCGTGCTCAGCCCCCTGCTGTACTCAATCTATACTCATGACTGCATAGCTGGACATAGTGCGAACTCCATCATCAAGTTTGCTGACAACACCACTGTTGTGGGACGTATCACTGATCGGGATGAGTCAGAGTATAGAAGAGAGATCGAGCAACTGTCCATATGGTGCCAGCACAATAACCTGGCACTCAACACCAGCAAAAAGACTACAAAAAGTAGTAAACACTGCCCAGTCCATCATCGGCTCTGACCTCCCTTCCATCGAGGGGATCTATCGCAGTTGCTGCCTCAAAAAGGCTGGCAGTATCATCAAGGACACACACCATCCTGGCCACACACTCATCTCCCTACTACCTTCAGGTAGAAGGTACAGGAGCCTGAAGACTGCAACGACCAGGTTCACGATTAGCTACTTCCCCACAGCCATCAGGCTATTAAACTTGGCTCGGACAAAACTCTGAACATTAATAGCTCATCATATGTTATTTGCACTTTATCAGTTTATTTATTCATGTGTGTATAAATTTATATAATTGTATATGGACACACTGATCTGTTTTGTAGTCAATGCCTACTATGTTCTGTTGTGCTGAAGCAAAGCAAGAATTTCATTGTACAATCAGGAGCACATGACAATAAACTCAATTGAACGAACTTGAACAATAGGATTACTTCAAATAAATAATCTTTTGAAAATTATGCACTTTACTTATGTTCCACTTTTTAAAGTTTTTTACATCTCCTTTTAACAGTCATGTTATGCATTTTTCTATTCTTGAATTTGAGTCCATAGTGCATGTGGATACTCACAAAGATTGCTACAATTCTAATCTTGACTCTATTGCAGCACAAGTTCATGTCTTTGTATTGCTGTGTGTTATGTATTGCTGTGTTTATTAGATGGGAAATGTTATCCCTGGTCATCTTAACATCATCAAATTCTGTGTGGAACACTTTCTCGCACACTTCACAGAACCCAAGAAAGTATTCCGAAGGCACCATCAATGAGCCAAAGTCAGACGTTGATGTGTCGTATGCTTTGTGATGGATGAATATGAGTGCAGGATCTACTAAAGTGGCATCCGTTCGTAATAGAACTTCTCTGCATGTGTGGCATTTTGAGGACAGTTCATGTGAAGAGATGATTTTGTGACAGATGTGTCCTGCGATGTAAGCTAGTGTATTCTCTTCAGGGAGATCTAGTGAAATGCTGCAGACTGCATTGTGCTGTTTTGTTTTATTGGTATGGGAGATAGATGGAGATGGTTTCTTGACTCTGTTTTTTGTTAGTGTTTGCAATGTTAAGATAAATCTGTCTGAGTCGGGGGAACAGTTTGTACTCACAGATGGCTTTATCAGTTCAGCCACCATAACCATCCGGAAAGCACATCGAAACTCCTTTGCTGATGGATTTTCTCTGAATCCGCCCTTTCGCCGAATAGTGGAGAACAAATTCTCTACAACATCCTGATTGATCCGAGATGTGAACATAAAACGAGCGTCTGTGCTTTCCTTTATGTGCTGCCACAGCTGTGAAATGCAAGAAATTGCAAGCCGCCATCCCTTGACAAACAACACATATTTAGCTCCAAGCACTGTCAAGCTTCGGAGTACAGTCAAGCATGATTCAAAGAATGACTTATGCGCAGACTTTTCAGAAATAGGCCTCCTTAACAGTTTGGGGTCCTTGAAAAACCTGCTGTTAAATGAGTCAAACAGTCCATCAACCATTTCAATGAACTCTGCCGTATAAACAGCCTCCCCAGGTAACTTTCCAAGAGCTGCATAGGTGTAGACGCCTGCTGCTACCGAATGGCTAAGCACCTGCACAGCCTTGTTGACTCTCATTTTAGAGAAGCTGTTTAAAACAAAATGGCCTCTGTAGTATTATTTTTCATTGATAATTTAATCTGTTGTACTCTGGTTAATTTATGGGCCTTTCTAATGGGCAACTGTGAATCATGCTCATAAAATGTGTAAATATGCGCCCATTTCATATGTTTTTTCTGCCATCCTCTCCCTTGACCTCCCTTGACCTCAAAAACATATTTCTCCAAATTTGAGCGAGTGTTTTTCAACAAGTGGGGTGGGTCATGCATGCAATAGATATTGGTTCCCCCGTGGATGAAGAAAAGATGGTCTTCTGTCACACCCAAGTTGGAGTACAGTCGAATATTGCTTGGGCCTTGGTCACAAACAACGGCCTTAGGCTGTAGTCCAATAGCCTTAACCTTCTGTAAACATTCATTGAGTAATGTTTGTAGTTTGTCAGCCGTTGTGCAGTCCCGTGAAAGAAAGTAACCTACAGGTTGCTTCCATTTCCCCATCAAGCCTCCAACCATGAAAACTAGGGCATGGTTGGCAGGCCTTGATGTCTTCCCTAGGGATCCAAAGTCCTCAAAACCCTCCACTGAATCTTCAGTAATATTGTAAGAGAGGCTTGCACATAAACTCATTTCGTCAAAGGAGACTACACATAATGTATCCCTCTCTGACATCCCCGCAACCCTGTCTTTCAAAAGTTCAAAGATCTCAGGGGGAAACCCAGGCCTCACTTCAATATTGCTCAACCACCTACGTAGTGATGAGATTGATGGAAGTGTGAAAATGCACTGGCAGAACTGATATGCTCGGGGACTCTGGTGGTAGAGGGACAAGGCAACCACCTTGTCTGAATAACTCCATCGTCTTCCTCTTGCACTTCTACGTCCAGCCGCATTACGCAACTGCGACGCAAAGAAAGACAGTGCTGGTTCTTGTAAAAATTCACCAGCCCCTCAGATCAAGTCACTAATTGTCTTAATTTCTGTAGTATTCTTTTTCATTGATAATTTAATCTGTTGTACTCTTTTTTTGAGGCGGAAAGTACGCTGTCTTTCCTTCTTCAGAGCTCTGCTGTCATTCACATTTGGTGTGGATTGAAGATCAGGTTTTTCAGGAGTTGTACAGACATTGCTGGGTTCTTTACGATGAATTTTGTCTGCAGCTGAGCAGTAAGAATGTTCGGCCAGTATGTTGTGTGACACTGCCAAGACAAAAAAAATGAGAAAGGGAAAAAGAAATGTCAAGCATACTAATGAAAAAGATGAAGCACATACATGTAAATAAATCAGCATCTACTAATAATTATAATTAAAAATAGATGTGATGCACCAATTTCAATCTACCAGAAGAAAAGTTAAATCAATTTAAATGTTGTATGAATTATGCTTGAGGAAGCTTTAAATGGATGTTCTTACTTTAATTAAATACTAGTACGCATTCCATCAGCCCACACTGTGTAGTCTTAAGTGTGATTATAGTTTTGTGAACATTTCACAAATGAAAATAAAAGTACCATACATGCCATTACATATTGACCATTGGCAATTATATCAGTTTGGATATAACTTTTTAATATTTAGCCAAAGTGAGAGAATATATTTTATTTTAAAAATGAGAAAATTACTTGCCTCTTTGCTGTTTTAAAGGCGTTGGTGAGGATGGGAGGTTCTCATTCTTCCTCTTGAGTAACCTGCGTTGGGAAGACAGACGTTTTGGCAGGTTAGGAATGTCAAAGAGCGTTGGAACTGCATTCCAATTTAGCCTGTTCTTGGTCTGCTTGTTGGAAAACTGGTCAAGTTCAAAGTGTAAAGAACAAAGACAACAGTTGGCTGACAAGTACTCCGGAGTTCAGTTCAGGAGATCTTGTCGACGAGAATTCTGGACCCACTGTTGACATCTGAAATTACAGAACATATCATTTAGGATTAACTACATGCCTGCAGAATGGATGATGTATCACTTAAGTGCAATTGTTTTCAGTTGTGTGGAGAGACCTGTATATTGAAGATGCATTTTGCCTCTAATATGTCAATTTACCTTAAATGTAGAAGAGAATATTAAAAACTTCTTACAAAGACCATTAAGTATTTTCTTTCTATCCTCTTTTGGATCTAAGGCATAGCAGGGCTGCCAACTCTCACACAGAGGGAAGGGAGGGACAGAGGGAAGGGAGGGAGGGAAAGAACGGAGAGGGAGAGAGGGAGGGAGATCGAGAGAAGAGAGGGGAGAGAGAGATCGAGAGAAGGGGGAGAGAGAGAGATCGATTCTGACTCCGCGGTGTTTTCGATCCAGCGCCGCCCGCCCGCGGCGGGACGCCCTCAGACCGCAGACCCTCGATGTTGGTGGTCGGCGGTCACAGCACTCCGGAGCGGCGACCCGGCAAGGCATCGCCCGCTCCGTGTTGGTGTCCCAGCGCTGAGAGAGAGAAGGAGAAAGAGAGAGAAGGGGAAAGGGAGAGAAGGGGAGAGGGAGAAGGGGGTGAGGGAGAAGGGGGAGAGGGAGAAAGGGGAGAGGGAGAAGGGGGTGAGGGAGAAGGGGGAGAGGGAGAAGGGGGTGAGGGAGAGGGAGAAGGGGGAGAGGGAGAAGGAGAGAGGGAGAAGGGGGAGAGGGAGAAGGGGAGAGGGAGAAGGGGGAGAGGGAGAAGGGGGAGTGGGAGAAGAGGGAGAAGGGGGAGAGGGAGAAGGGGGTGAGGGAGAAGGGGGTGAGGGAGAAGGCGGAGAGGGAGAAGGGGTGAGGGAGAAGGGGAGAGGGAGAAGGGGGAGAGAGAGAAGGGGAGAGGGAGAGAAGGGGAGAGGGAGAAGGGGGTGAGGGAGAAGGGGGAGAGGGAGAAGGGGGAGAGGGAGAAGGGGGAGAGAGAGAAGGGGGAGAAGGGGGAGAGGGAGAAGGGGGAGAGGGAGAAGAGGGAGAAGGGGGAGAGGGAGAAGGGGGAGAGGGAGAAGAGGGAGAAGGGGGAGGGGGAGAGGGAGAAGAGGGAGAAGGGGGAGAGGGAGAAGGGGAGAGGGAGAAGGGGGAGAGGGAGAAGGGGGGGAGAGAGAAGGGGAGAGGGAGAAGGGGGAGAGGGAGAAGGGGGAGAGGGAGAAGAGGGAGAAGGGGAGAGGGAGAAGGGGAGAGGGAGAAGGGGGAGAGGGAGAAGAGGGAGAGGGAGAAGGGGAGAGGGGAGAAGGGGGAGAGGGAGAAGGGGGTGAGGGAGAAGAGGGAGAAGGGGGAGAGAGAGAAGGGGAGAGGGAGAAGGGGGAGAGGGAGAAGGGGGGAGAGGGAGAAGGGGAGAGGGAGAAGGAGGGAGAAGGGGGAGAGGGAGAAGGGGGAGAGGGAGAAGGGGGAGAGGGAGAAGGGGGAGAGAGAGAAGGGGAGAGGGAGAAGGGGGAGGGGGAAGGGGAGAGGGAGAAGGGGGAGAGGGAGAAGGGGGTGAGGGAGAAGGGGGAGAGGGAGAAGGGGGAGTGGGAGAAGGGGGAGAGGGAGAAGGGGGAGAGGGAGAAGGGGGAGAGGGAGAAGGGGGTGAGGGAGAAGGGGGAGAGGGAGAGTGGAACGATGGCACGTTATAAGGCGCAGCCGTCCCATTCCGGCCAAAGATTATAGAGCAGAGCTCTAGTATCTTTGATTCCGACCGCCGCCGCCGCCGCCGACCCCCCCGCCCCACCATTGCACCCAAAGATTATAGAGCGAGTGGAGTTTTATAATCTTTGATTGCACCCTTCTTCACGGCGGGCTTGTGATCTTTGCTTGTGGTGTCTCGACAATTCGAGGGACATAACGGGTAACAGCCGCCACGTTCCCGGACTCGAATCTGAGCTCGACAAATCTGGTGGTCACTGGGCCTAATGTGTCCATAACGCGGGCCATATTTTGGAGACCCCTGCCTTACAAGAACAAAACCAAAAACGTACAGAAGTGTTACAATTATTGACTTTCTTATCGGTAAATAAATATCTATTAAAAATAATTCTAATAACTTTCTAATGTACCGACAAACCTAGTTTCCCAATGACCGTTGATGGGAGAACAGAAAATGACATTTTCAGTTCAGAATAAAATCGACAGATGTCAAATATAATATATTTTCTCACCTTTCTTTTTTATCGGGGAACCTAAAGAATGACAGGTCGGGTCGTTTACATTGACGATTAGAGCAATTGATAGCAGAGCAGTGAGATGAAGATTTAGATGTAGATGCCATGACTGTAGTCGAGGCACGCTGGTAAAATGGCGTCGACAACCACCCATGGCATACTACCCTTTTTTCGCTGAGTGGCGCATCTTGCTCTGCTATATAATCTTTGGTGAAGAGCAGGTAAGGATAAAAGCGCTGCCATGCAGCGGGAGGCAGGAATGCAGCCAGTGATGCATGCATTCCCTTTAATGCAGCCAGTGATGCATGCATTCTCTTTAATGCAGCCAGTGATGCATGCATTCCCTTTAATGCAGCCAGTGATGCATGCATTCCCTTTAATGCAGCCAGTGATGCATGCATTCTCTTTAATGCTGCCAGTGACGCATGCATTCCCTTTAATGCAGCCAGTGATGCATGCATTCCCTTTAATGCAGCCAGTGACGCATGCATTCCCTTTAATGCAGCCAGTGATGCATGCATTCCATTTAATGCAGCCAGTGATGCATGCATCCCTTTAATGCAGCCAGTGATGCATGCATTCCCTTTGATGCAGCCAGTGATGCATGCATTCCCTTTAATGCAGCCAGTGATGCATGCATCCCTTTGATGCAGCCAGTGATGCATGCATTCCCTTTGATGCAGCCAGTGATGCATGCATTCTCTTTAATGCGGCCAGTGACGCATGCATTCCCTTTAATGCAGCCAGTGACGCATGCATTCCCTTTAATGCAGCCAGTGACGCATGCATTCCCTTTACTGCAGCCAGTGACGCATGCATTCCCTTTAATGCAGCCAGTGACGCATGCATTCCCTTTAATGCAGCCAGTGACGCATGCATTCCCTTTATTGCAGCCAGTGACGCATGCATTCCCTTTAATGCAGCCAGTGACGCATGCATTCCCTTTAATGCAGCCAGTGACGCATGCATTCCCTTTAATGCAGCCAGTGATGCATGCATTCCCTTTAATGCAGCAAGTGACGCATGCATTCCCTTTAATGCAGCCAGTGACACATGCATTCCCTTTAATGCAGCCAGTGACGCATGCATTCCCTTTAATGCTGCCAGTGATACATGCATTCCATTTAATGCAGCCAGTGATGAATGCATTCCCTTTAATGCAGCCAGTGATGCATGCATTCCCTTTAATGCAGGAGGGTGAACATGCACAGGCGCTTGCAGGCCGATCCCCGCATTTTATAATTCACACTATATTCACACTTAATATAGCCCTTCAGGCAGATTTCTGTCTCATTTCCAAACCATTTCCCCAAACTCACGAAGCCGACCTTGCGTGACAACGGCGTGGATGTGGGGAGCCCAGACCGGCCAAAACAGGCCCTTCGGCCCATTCCCTCCCGTGCCAGCCCGCAATTGGTATTGTGTGAATCGGGTCTACGTTCGCCCAAATCCCCTCTAGCAGAGAGAGAGAGAAATAGAGAGACAGAGAGAGAGAGAGAGAGAGGCAGAGAGGCAGAGGGACAGAGAGAGAGAAACAGAGAGACAGAGTGATACAGCATGGAAACAGGCCCTTTGGCCAACTTGACACACTGGCCTACATGCCCCATCTACACTAGTCCCACATGCTGCCCGCGTTTGGCCCATATCCCTCAAAACCTGTCCTATCCATGTACCTGTCCAAGTGTTGTTATAGTCCCAGCCTCAACTACCTCCTCCGGCAGCTCGTTCCATACACCCACCACCCTCTGTGTGGAAAAGTTGCCCCTCAGGTTCCTATTCAAATTTCCCCTCCCCCGCCTCTCTCACCTTAAACCCGTGTCCTCTGATCCTCGATTCCCCTATTCTGGGCAAGAGACTCTGTGTGTCTACCCGATCTATTCCTCTGGTGATTTTGTACACATCTATATGATCACCCCTCATCCTCCTGCGCTCCAAGGAATAGAGTCCCAGCCTGCCCCCAACCTCTCCCTGTAGCTCAGGCCCCTCGAATCCCGACAAAAAACCCCAAAAACCCCACCCCCCCCCCCCC
>JAXLNO010005431.1:27500-42500 GCA_038087875.1 Malacoraja senta
TCTTCGTCGTCGTCGTCTTTGTCGTCATCGTCTTCGTCGTCGTCTTCTTCGTCGTCGTCTTCTTTGTCGTCGTCGTCTTCGTCGTCGTCATCTTCGTCATCGTCGTCTTCGTCGTCGTCGTCTTTGTCGTCGTCTTCTTCGTCGTCGTCTTCTTCGTCGTCGTCTTCTTCGTCGTCGTCTTCTTCGTCGTCGTCTTCTTCGTCGTCGTCTTCTTCGTCGTCATCGTCATCTTCTTCTTCGTCTTCTTCTTCTACGTCGTCGTCGTCGTCGTCGTCTTCTTCTTTGTCTTCTTCTTCTTCGTCTTCGTCTTCGTCATCGTCTTCTTCTTCGTCATCTTCTTCTTCGTCATCTTCATCTTCGTCTTCTTCTTCGTCTTCTTCTTCTTCTTCGTCTTCTTCTTCATCGATTTCTTCTTCGTCGTCTTCTTCTTCGTCGTCTTCTTCTTCGTCTTCTTCTTCGTCGTCTTCTTCTTCGTCGTCTTCTTCTTCGTCGTCTTCTTCTTCGTCGTCTTCTTCTTCGTCGTCTTCTTCATCGTCTTCTTCTTCGTCGTCTTCTTCTTCGTCGTCTTCTTCTTCGTCGTCATCTTCTTCATCGTCTTCTTCTTCGTCGTCTTCTTCTTCGTCGTCGTCTTCTTCGTCGTCTTCTTCTTCGTCGTCTACTTCTTCGTCGTCGTCTTCTTCGTCGTCTTCTTCTTCGTCGTCTTCTCCTTCGTTGTCGTCGTCTTCGTCGTCGTCGTCTTCGTCGTCGTCGTCTTCGTCGTCGTCGTCTTCGTCATCGTCTTCTTCGTCGTCGTCGTCTTCGTCATCGTCTTCTTCGTCGTCGTCTTCTTCTTCGTCGTCTCTTCGTCGTCGTCTTATTCGTCGTCGTCGTCTTCGTCGTCGTCTTCTTCGTCGTCATCGTCATCTTCTTCTTCGTCTTCTTCTTCTACGTCGTCGTCGTCGTCGTCGTCTTCTTCTTTGTCTTCTTCTTCTTCGTCTTCGTCTTCGTCATCGTCTTCTTCTTCGTCATCTTCTTCTTCGTCATCTTCATCTTCGTCTTCTTCTTCGTCTTCTTCTTCTTCTTCGTCTTCTTCTTCATCGATTTCTTCTTCGTCGTCTTCTTCTTCGTCGTCTTCTTCTTCGTCGTCTTCTTCTTCGTCGTCTTCTTCTTCGTCGTCTTCTTCTTCGTCGTCTTCTTCTTCGTCGTCTTCTTCTTCGTCGTCTTCTTCATCGTCTTCTTCTTCGTCGTCTTCTTCTTCGTCGTCTTCTTCTTCGTCGTCATCTTCTTCATCGTCTTCTTCTTCGTCGTCTTCTTCTTCGTCGTCGTCTTCTTCATCGTCTTCTTCTTCGTCGTCTATTTCTTCGTCGTCGTCTTCTTCGTCGTCTTCTTCTTCGTCGTCTTCTCCTTCGTTGTCGTCGTCTTCGTCGTCGTCGTCTTCGTCGTTGTCGTCTTCGTCGTCGTCGTCTTCGTCATCGTCTTCTTCGTCGTCGTCGTCTTCGTCATCGTCTTCTTCGTCGTCGTCTTCTTCTTCGTCGTCTCTTCGTCGTCGTCTTATTCGTCGTCGTCGTCTTCGTCGTCGTCTTCTTCGTCATTGTCGTCTTCATCTTCGTCTTCTTCGTCGTCGTCTTCTTCGTCGTCGTCGTCTTCGTCGTCGTTGTCTTCGTCGTCGTCTTCTTCGTCGTCGTCGTCTTCGTCGTCGACGTCTTCGTCGTCGTCTTCTTCGTCGTCGTCGTCTTCGTCGTCGTCGTCTTCGTCGTCGTCTTCTTCGTCGTCGTCGTCTTCGTCGTCGTCGTCTTCGTCGTCGTCTTCTTCGTCGTCGTCTTCTTCGTCGTCGTCGTCTTCTTCGTCGTCTTCTTCGTCGTCGTCTTCTTCGTCGTCGTCGTCTTTGTCGTCGTCGTCTTCGTCGTCGTCTTCTTCGTCGTCGTCATCTTCGTCGTCGTCGTCTTCGTTGTCGTCTTCTTTGTCGTCGTCGTCTTCATCGTCGTCTTCTTCGTCGGCATCTTCTTCGTCGTCGTCGTCTTCTTCGTCGTCGTCTTCTTCGTCGTCGTCGTCTTCGTCGTCGTCGTCTTCGTCGTCGTCGTCTTCGTCGTCGTCGTCTTCGTCATCGTCGTCTTCGTCGTCGTCGTCTTCGTCGTCGTCTTCTTCGTCGTCGTCTTCTTCGTCGTCGTCTTCTTCGTCGTCGTCTTCTTCGTCGTCGTCTTCTTTGTCGTCGTCTTCTTCGTCGTCGTCATCTTCTTCGTCGTCGTCTTCTTCGTCGTCGTCGTCTTCGTCGTCGTCTTCTTCATCGTCGTCGTCTTCGTCGTCGTCTTCTTCTTCGTCGTCGTCTTCTTCGTCGTCTTCTTTGTCGTCGTCTTCTTCCTCGTCGTCTTCTTCGTCATCGTCTTCTTCGTCGTCGTCTTCTTCGTCGTCGTCTTCTTCGTCGTCGTCTTCTTCGTCGTCGTCTTCTTCGTCGTCGTCTTCGTCGTCGTGGTCTTCGTCGTCGTCATCTTCGCCGTCGTCATCTTCGTCGTCGTCGTCTTCGTCGTCGTCATCTTCGTCGTCGTCTTCTTCGTCGTCGTCGTCTTCGTCGTCGTCTTCTTCGTCGTCGTCTTCTTCGTCGTCGTCTTCTTCGTCGTCGTCTTCTTCGTCGTCGTCGTCTTCGTCGTCGTCTTCGTCGTCGTCTTCTTCGTCGTCGTCATCTTCGTCTTCGTCTTCTTCGTCATCGTCTTCTTCTTCGTCGTCGTCTTCGTCGTCGTCGTCTTCGTCGTCGTCTTCTTCGTCGTCGTCGTCTTCGTCGTCGTCGTCTTCGTCGTCGTCTTCTTCGTCGTCGTCGTCTTCGTCGTTGTCGTCTTCGTCGTCGTCTTCTTCGTCGTCGTCGTCTTCGTCGTCGTCATCTTCGTCGTCGTCTTCTTCGTCGTCATCTTCTTCGTCATCATCGTCTTCTTCATCGTCGTCGTCTTCTTCGTCGTCTTCTTCGTCGTCGTCTTCTTCGTCGTCGTCGTCTTTGTCGTCGTCGTCTTCGTCGTCATCTTCTTCGTCGTCGTCTTCTTTGTCGTCGTCGTCTTCATCGTCGTCTTCTTCGTCGGCGTCTTCTTCTTCGTCGTCGTCTTCTTCGTCGTCTTCATCATCGTCGTCTTCTTCGTCGTCGTCTTCTTCGTCGTCGTCTTCTTCGTCGTCGTCGTCTTCGTCGTCGTCGTCTTCGTCGTCGTCTTCTTCGTCGTCGTCTTCTTCGTCATCGTCGTCTTCTTCGTCGTCGTCGTCTTCTTCGTCGTCTTCTTCGTCGTCGTCTACTTCGTCGTCGTCGTCTTTGTCGTCGTCGTCTTCGTCGTCGTCTTCTTCGTCGTCGTCTTCTTTGTCGTCGGCGTTTTCATCGTCGTCTTCTTCGTCGGCGTCTTCTTCTTCGTCGTCGTCTTCTTCGTCGTCTTCATCATCGTCGTCTTCTTCGTCGTCGTCTTCTTCGTCGTCGTCTTCTTCGTCATCGTCTTCTTCGTCATCGTCTTCTTCGTCGTCGTCTTCTTCGTCGTCGTCTTCTTCGTCGTCGTCTTCTTCGTCGTCGTCTTCGTCGTCGTGGTCTTCGTCGTCGTCGTCTTCGTCGTCGTCATCTTCGTCGTCGTCGTCTTCGTCGTCGTCATCTTCGTCGTCGTCTTCTTCGTCGTCGTCGTCTTCGTCGTCGTCTTCTTCGTCGTCGTCTTCTTCATCGTCGTCTTCTTCGTCGTCGTCTTCTTCGTCGTTGTCGTCTTCGTCATCGTCTTCTTTGTCGTCGTCATCTTCGTCTTCGTCTTCTTCGTCGTCGTCTTCTTCTTCGTCGTCGTCTTCGTCGTCGTCGTCTTCGTCGTCGTATTCTTCGTCATCGTCGTCTTCGTCGTCGTCGTCTTCGTCGTCGTCTTCTTCGTCGTCGTCTTCTTCCTCATCGTCGTCTTCTTCGTCGTCGTCATCTTCTTCGTCGTCTTCTTCGTCGTCGTCTTCTTCGTCGTCGTCGTCTTTGTCGTCGTCGTCTTCGTCGTCGTCTTCTTCGTCGTCGTCTTCTTTCTCGTCGTCGTCTTCATCGTCGTCTTCTTTGTCGGGTCTTCTTCGTCGTCGTCGTCTTCTTCATCGTTGTCTTCTTCGTCGGCGTCTTCTTCTTCGTCGTCGTCTTCTTCGTCGTCTTCTTCATCGTCGTCTTCTTCGTCGTCGTCTTCTTCATCGTCGTCTTCTTCGTCGTCGTCTTCTTCATCGTCGTCTTCTTCGTCGTCGTCTTCTTCGTCGTCGTCTTCTTCGTCGTTGTCTTCTTCGTCGTCGTCTTCGTCGTCGTGGTCTTCGTCGTCGTCGTCTTCGTCATCGTCATCTTCGTCGTCGTCGTCTTCGTCGTCGTCATCTTCGTCGTCGTCTTCTTCGTCGTCGTCGTCTTCGTCGTCGTCTTCTTTGTCATCGTCTTCTTCGTCGTCGTCTTCTTCGTCGTCGTCTTCTTCGGCGTCGTCGTCTTCGTCATCGTCTTCTTCGTCGTCGTCGTCTTCGTCTTCGTCTTCTTCGTCGTCGTCTTCTTCTTCGTCGTCGTCTTCGTCGTCGTCGTCTTCGTCGTCGTCTTCTTCATCGTCGTCGTCTTCGTCGTCGTCGTCTTCGTCGTCGTCTTCTTCGTCGTCGTCGTCTTCATCGTTGTCGTCTTCGTCGTCGTCTTCTTCGTCGTCGTCGTCTTCGTCGTCGTCGTCTTCGTCGTCGTCTTCTTCATCGTCGTCTTCTTTGTCATCGGCGTCTTCTTCGTCGTCGTCTTCTTCTTCGTCGTCGTCTTTGTCGTCATCTTCTTCGTCGTCGTCGTCTTCGTCGTCGTCTTCTTCGTCGTCGTCTTCTTCGTCGTCGTCTTCTTCATCATCGTCTTCTTCGTCATCGTCGTCTTCGTCGTCGTCTTCTTCATCGTCGTCGTCTTCGTCGTCGTCTTCTTCGTCGTCGTCGTCTTCATCGTTGTCGTCTTCATCGTCGTCTTCTTCGTTGTCGTCTCCGTCGTCGTCGTCTTCGTCGTCGTCTTCTTCATCGTCGTCTTCTTCGTCATCGTCGTCTTCTTCGTCGTCGTCGTCTTCTTCGTCGTCTTCTTCGTCGTCGTCTTCTTCGTCGTCGTCGTCTTTGTCGTCGTCGTCTTCGTCGTCGTCTTCTTCGTCGTCGTCTTCTTTGTCGTCGTCGTCTTCATCGTCGTCTTCTTCGTCGGCGTCTTCTTCTTCGTCGTCGTCTTCTTCGTCGTCTTCTTCATCGTCGTCGTCTTCGTCGTCGTCTTCTTCGTCGTCGTCTTCTTCGTCGTCGTCTTCTTCGTCATCGTCTTCTTCGTCGTCGTCATCGTCGTCGTCTTCTTCATCGTCGTCGTCTTCGTCATCGTCTTCTTCGTCGTCGTCGTCTTCATCGTTGTCGTCTTCGTCGTCGTCTTCTTCGTCGTCGTCGTCTTCGTCGTCGTCGTCTTCGTCGTCGTCTTCTTCGTCGTCGTCTTCTTCGTCATCGTCGTCGTCTTCGTCGTCGTCTTCTTCGTCGTCGTCTTCTTCGTCATCGTCGTCTTCTTCGTCGTCGTCGTCTTCTTCGTCGTCTTCTTCATCGTCGTCTTCTTCGTCGTCGTCGTCTTTGTCGTCGTCGTCTTCGTCGTCGTCTTCTTCGTCGTCGTCTTCTTTGTCGTCGTCGTCTTCATCGTCGTCTTCTTCGTCGGCGTCTTCTTCTTCGTCGTCGTCTTCTTCGTCGTCTTCTTCATCGTCGTCTTCTTCGTCGTCGTCGTCTTCGTCGTCGTCTTCTTCGTCGTCGTCTTCTTCGTCGTCGTCTTCTTCGTCGTCGTCTTCTTCGTCGTCGTCGTCTTCGTCGTCGTCTTCGTCGTCGTCTTCTTCGTCGTCGTCATCTTCGTCTTCGTCTTCTTCGTCATCGTCTTCTTCTTCGTCGTCGTCTTCGTCGTCGTCGTCTTCGTCGTCGTCTTCTTCGTCGTCGTCGTCTTCGTCGTCGTCGTCTTCGTCGTCGTCTTCTTCGTCGTCGTCGTCTTCGTCGTTGTCGTCTTCGTCGTCGTCTTCTTCGTCGTCGTCGTCTTCGTCGTCGTCATCTTCGTCGTCGTCTTCTTCGTCGTCATCTTCTTCGTCATCATCGTCTTCTTCGTCGTCGTCGTCTTCTTCGTCGTCTTCTTCGTCGTCGTCTTCTTCGTCGTCGTCGTCTTTGTCGTCGTCGTCTTCGTCGTCATCTTCTTCGTCGTCGTCTTCTTTGTCGTCGTCGTCTTCATCGTCGTCTTCTTCGTCGGCGTCTTCTTCTTCGTCGTCGTCTTCTTCGTCGTCTTCATCATCGTCGTCTTCTTCGTCGTCGTCTTCTTCGTCGTCGTCTTCTTCGTCGTCGTCGTCTTCGTCGTCGTCGTCTTCGTCGTCGTCTTCTTCGTCGTCGTCTTCTTCGTCATCGTCGTCTTCTTCGTCGTCGTCGTCTTCTTCGTCGTCTTCTTCGTCGTCGTCTACTTCGTCGTCGTCGTCTTTGTCGTCGTCGTCTTCGTCGTCGTCTTCTTCGTCGTCGTCTTCTTTGTCGTCGGCGTTTTCATCGTCGTCTTCTTCGTCGGCGTCTTCTTCTTCGTCGTCGTCTTCTTCGTCGTCTTCATCATCGTCGTCTTCTTCGTCGTCGTCTTCTTCGTCGTCGTCTTCTTCGTCATCGTCTTCTTCGTCATCGTCTTCTTCGTCGTCGTCTTCTTCGTCGTCGTCTTCTTCGTCGTCATCTTCTTCGTCGTCGTCTTCGTCGTCGTGGTCTTCGTCGTCGTCGTCTTCGTCGTCGTCATCTTCGTCGTCGTCGTCTTCGTCGTCGTCATCTTCGTCGTCGTCTTCTTCGTCGTCGTCGTCTTCGTCGTCGTCTTCTTCGTCGTCGTCTTCTTCATCGTCGTCTTCTTCGTCGTCGTCTTCTTCGTCGTTGTCGTCTTCGTCATCGTCTTCTTTGTCGTCGTCATCTTCGTCTTCGTCTTCTTCGTCGTCGTCTTCTTCTTCGTCGTCGTCTTCGTCGTCGTCGTCTTCGTCGTCGTATTCTTCGTCATCGTCGTCTTCGTCGTCGTCGTCTTCGTCGTCGTCTTCTTCGTCGTCGTCTTCTTCCTCATCGTCGTCTTCTTCGTCGTCGTCATCTTCTTCGTCGTCTTCTTCGTCGTCGTCTTCTTCGTCGTCGTCGTCTTTGTCGTCGTCGTCTTCGTCGTCGTCTTCTTCGTCGTCGTCTTCTTTCTCGTCGTCGTCTTCATCGTCGTCTTCTTTGTCGGGTCTTCTTCGTCGTCGTCGTCTTCTTCATCGTTGTCTTCTTCGTCGGCGTCTTCTTCTTCGTCGTCGTCTTCTTCGTCGTCTTCTTCATCGTCGTCTTCTTCGTCGTCGTCTTCTTCATCGTCGTCTTCTTCGTCGTCGTCTTCTTCATCGTCGTCTTCTTCGTCGTCGTCTTCTTCGTCGTCGTCTTCTTCGTCGTTGTCTTCTTCGTCGTCGTCTTCGTCGTCGTGGTCTTCGTCGTCGTCGTCTTCGTCATCGTCATCTTCGTCGTCGTCGTCTTCGTCGTCGTCATCTTCGTCGTCGTCTTCTTCCTCGTCGTCGTCTTCGTCGTCGTCTTCTTTGTCATCGTCTTCTTCGTCGTCGTCTTCTTCGTCGTCGTCTTCTTCGGCGTCGTCGTCTTCGTCATCGTCTTCTTCGTCGTCGTCGTCTTCGTCTTCGTCTTCTTCGTCGTCGTCTTCTTCTTCGTCGTCGTCTTCGTCGTCGTCGTCTTCGTCGTCGTCTTCTTCATCGTCGTCGTCTTCGTCGTCGTCGTCTTCGTCGTCGTCTTCTTCGTCGTCGTCGTCTTCATCGTTGTCGTCTTCGTCGTCGTCTTCTTCGTCGTCGTCGTCTTCGTCGTCGTCGTCTTCGTCGTCGTCTTCTTCATCGTCGTCTTCTTTGTCATCGGCGTCTTCTTCGTCGTCGTCTTCTTCTTCGTCGTCGTCTTCGTCGTCATCTTCTTCGTCGTCGTCGTCTTCGTCGTCGTCTTCTTCGTCGTCGTCTTCTTCGTCGTCGTCTTCTTCATCATCGTCTTCTTCGTCATCGTCGTCTTCGTCGTCGTCTTCTTCATCGTCGTCGTCTTCGTCGTCGTCTTCTTCGTCGTCGTCGTCTTCATCGTTGTCGTCTTCATCGTCGTCTTCTTCGTTGTCGTCTCCGTCGTCGTCGTCTTCGTCGTCGTCTTCTTCATCGTCGTCTTCTTCGTCATCGTCGTCTTCTTCGTCGTCGTCGTCTTCTTCGTCGTCTTCTTCGTCGTCGTCTTCTTCGTCGTCGTCGTCTTTGTCGTCGTCGTCTTCGTCGTCGTCTTCTTCGTCGTCGTCTTCTTTGTCGTCGTCGTCTTCATCGTCGTCTTCTTCGTCGGCGTCTTCTTCTTCGTCGTCGTCTTCTTCGTCGTCTTCTTCATCGTCGTCGTCTTCGTCGTCGTCTTCTTCGTCGTCGTCTTCTTCGTCGTCGTCTTCTTCGTCATCGTCTTCTTCGTCGTCGTCATCGTCGTCGTCTTCTTCATCGTCGTCGTCTTCGTCATCGTCTTCTTCGTCGTCGTCGTCTTCATCGTTGTCGTCTTCGTCGTCGTCTTCTTCGTCGTCGTCGTCTTCGTCGTCGTCGTCTTCGTCGTCGTCTTCTTCGTCGTCGTCTTCTTCGTCATCGTCGTCGTCTTCGTCGTCGTCTTCTTCGTCGTCGTCTTCTTCGTCATCGTCGTCTTCTTCGT
This sequence comes from Malacoraja senta, assembly GCA_038087875.1. NCBI lineage: Eukaryota > Metazoa > Chordata > Chondrichthyes > Rajiformes > Rajidae > Malacoraja > Malacoraja senta. The sequence goes on from JAXLNO010005431.1 coordinate 36,123, forward strand.
CGTCGTCGTCTTCTTCGTCGTCTTCTTCATCGTCGTCTTCTTCGTCGTCGTCGTCTTTGTCGTCGTCGTCTTCGTCGTCGTCTTCTTCGTCGTCGTCTTCTTTGTCGTCGTCGTCTTCATCGTCGTCTTCTTCGTCGGCGTCTTCTTCTTCGTCGTCGTCTTCTTCGTCGTCTTCTTCATCGTCGTCTTCTTCGTCGTCGTCTTCTTCGTCGTCGTCTTCTTCGTCGTCGTATTCTTCATCGTCGTCTTCTTCGTCGTCGTCTTCTTCGTCGTCGTCTTCTTCGTCGTTGTCTTCTTCGTCGTCGTCTTCGTCGTCGTGGTCTTCGTCGTCGTCGTCTTCGTCATCGTCATCTTCGTCGTCGTCGTCTTCGTCGTCGTCATCTTCGTCGTCGTCTTCTTCGTCGTCGTCGTCTTCGTCGTCGTCTTCTTCGTCGTCGTCTTCTTCGTCGTCGTCTTCTTCGTCGTCGTCTTCTTCGGCGTCGTCGTCTTCGTCATCGTCTTCTTCGTCGTCGTCATCTTCGTCTTCGTCTTCTTCGTCGTCGTCTTCTTCTTCGTCGTCGTCTTCGTCGTCGTCGTCTTCGTCGTCGTCTTCTTCGTCGTCGTCGTCTTCGTCGTCGTCGTCTTCGTCGTCGTCTTCTTCGTCGTCGTCGTCTTCATCGTTGTCGTCTTCGTCGTCGTCTTCTTCGTCGTCGTCGTCTTCGTCGTCGTCGTCTTCATCGTCGTCTTCTTCATCGTCGTCTTCTTTGTCATCGGCGTCTTCTTCGTCGTCGTCTTCTTCTTCGTCGTCGTCTTCGTCGTCATCTTCTTCATCGTCGTCGTCTTCGTCGTCGTCTTCTTCGTCGTCGTCTTCTTCGTCGTCGTCTTCTTCATCATCGTCTTCTTTGTCGTCGTCGTCTTCGTCGTCGTCTTCTTCATCGTCGTCGTCTTCGTCGTCGTCTTCTTCGTCGTCGTCGTCTTCATCGTTGTCGTCTTCGTCGTCGTCTTCTTCGTTGTCGTCTCCGTCGTCGTCGTCTTCGTCGTCGTCTTCTTCATCGTCGTCTTCTTCGTCATCGTCGTCTTCTTCGTCGTCGTCGTCTTCTTCGTCGTCTTCTTCGTCGTCGTCTTCTTCGTCGTCGTCGTCTTTGTCGTCGTCGTCTTCGTCGTCGTCGTCTTCGTCGTCGTCTTCTTTGTCGTCGTCGTCTTCATCGTCGTCTTCTTCGTCGGCGTCTTCTTCTTCGTCGTCGTGTTCTTCGTCGTCTTCTTCGTCGTCGTCTTCTTCATCGTCGTCTTCTTCGTCGTCGTCTTCTTCGTCGTCGTCTTCTTCGTCGTCGTCTTCTTCGTCGTCGTCTTCTTCGTCGTCGTCTTCTTCGTCGTCGTCTTCTTCGTCGTCGTCTTCGTCGTCGTGGTCTTCGTCGTCGTCGTCTTCGTCATCGTCATCTTCGTTGTCGTCGTCTTCGTCGTCGTCATCTTCGTCGTCGTCTTCTTCGTCGTCGTCGTCTTCGTCGTCGTCTTCTTCGTCGTCGTCTTCTTCGTCGTCGTCTTCTTCGTCGTCATCTTCTTCGTCGTCGTCGTCTTCGTCATCGTCTTCTTCGTCGTCGTCGTCTTCGTCTTCGTCTTCTTCGTCGTCGTCTTCTTCTTCGTCGTCGTCTTCGTCGTCGTCGTCTTCGTCGTCGTCTTCTTCGTCGTCGTCGTCTTCGTCGTCGTCGTCTTCGTCGTCGTCTTCTTCGTCGTCGTCGTCTTCATCGTTGTCGTCTTCGTCGTCGTCTTCTTCGTCGTCGTCGTCTTCGTCGTCGTCGTCTTCGTCGTCGTCTTCTTCGTCGTCGTCTTCTTCGTCATCGTCGTCTTCTTCGTCGTCGTCGTCTTCTTCGTCGTCTTCTTCGTCGTCGTCTTCTTCGTCGTCGTCGTCTTTGTCGTCGTCGTCTTCGTCGTCGTCTTCTTCATCGTCGTCTTCTTTCTCGTCGTCGTCTTCATCGTCGTCTTCTTCGTCGGCGTCTTCTTCGTCGTCGTCGTCTTCTTCGTCGTCGTCTTCTTCGTCGTCGTCGTCTTCGTCGTCGTCGTCTTCGTCGTCGTCGTCTTCGTCGTCGTCGTCTTCGTCGTCGTCGTCTTCGTCGTCGTCGTCTTCGTCGTCGTCTTCTTCGTCGTCGTCGTCTTCGTCGTCGTCTTCTTCGTCGTCGTCTTCTTCGTCGTCGTCTTCTTCGTCATCGTCTTCTTCGTCGTCGTCGTCTTCGTCGTCGTCTTCTTCGTCGTCGTCGTCTTCGTCTTCGTCTTCTTCGTCGTCGTCTTCTTCGTCGTCGTCATCTTCGTCGTCGTCGTCTTCGTCGTCGTCTTCTTCGTCGTCGTCGTCTTCGTCGTCGTCGTATTCGTCGTCGTCTTCTTCGTCGTCGTCGTCTTCGTCGTCGTCGTCTTCGTCGTCATCTTCTTCGTCGTCGTCGTCTTCATCGTCGTCGTCTTCGTCGTCGTCTTCTTCGTCGTCGTCTTCTTCGTCGTCGTCGTCTTCTTCGTCGTCTTCTTCGTCGTCGTCTTCTTTGTCGTCGTCGTCTTCATCGTCGTCGTCTTCGTCGTCGTCTTCTTCATCGTCGTCGTCTGTGTCGTCGTCGTCTTCGTCGTCGTCTTCGTCGTCGTCTTCTTTGTCGTCGTCATCTTCATCATCGTCTTCTTCGTCGGCGTCTTCTTCGTCGTCGTCATCTTCTTCGTCGTCGTCTTCTTCGTCATCGTCGTCTTCGTCGTCGTCTTCGTCGTCGTCGTCTTCGTCGTCGTCGTCTTCATCGTCGTCGTCTTCGTCGTCGTCGTCTTCATCGTCGTCGTCTTCGTCGTCGTCTTCGTCGTCGTCTTCTTCGTCGTCGTCGTCTTCGTCGTCGTCGTCTTCATCGTCGTCGTCTTCGTCGTCGTCGTCGTCTTCGTCGTCGTCGTCTTCATCGTCGTCTTATTCTTCGTCGTCTTCTTCTTCGTCGTCGTCTTCTTCGTCGTCGTCTTCTTCGTCGTCTTCCTCTTCGTCGTCGTCTTCTTCGTCGTCTTCTTCATCGTCGTCTTCTTCGTCGTCGTCTTCTTCGTCGTCGTCTTCTTCGTCGTCGTCTTCTTCTTCGTCGTCGTCTTCTTCGTCGTCTTCTTCTTCGTCGTCTACTTCTTCGTCGTTGTCTTCTTCGTCATCGTCTTTGTCGTCGTGGTCTTCGTCGTCGTCGTCTTCGTCGTCGTCGTCTTCGACGTCGTCGTCTTCGTCGTCGTCGTCTTCGTCGTCGTCTTCTTCGTCGTCGTCTTCTTCGTTGTCGTCGTCTTCGTCGTCGTCTTCTTCGTCGTCGTCTTCTTCGTCGTCGTCTTCTTCGTCGTCGTCTTCTTCATCGTCGTCATCTTCGTCGTCGTCTTCTTCGTCGTCGTCGTCTTCGTCTTCGTCTTCTTCGTCGTCGTCTTCTTCGTCGTCGTCGTCTTCGTCGTCGTCGTCTTCGTCGTCGTCTTCTTCGTCGTCGTCGTCTTCGTCATCGTCGTCTTCGTCGTCGTCTTCTTCGTCGTCGTCGTCTTCGTCGTCGTCGTCTTCGTCGTCGTCTTCTTCGTCGTCGTCGTCTTCGTCGTCGTCGTCTTCGTCGTCGTCGTCTTCGTCGTCGTCGTCTTCGTCGTCGTCTTCTTCGTCGTCGTCGTCTTCGTCGTCGTCGTCTTCGTCGTCGTCTTCTTCGTCGTCGTCTTCTTCGTCGTCGTCGTCTTCTTCGTCGTCTTCTTCGTCGTCGTCTTCTTTGTCGTTGTCGTCTTCATCGTCGTCATCTTCGTCGTCGTCTTCTTCGTCGTCGTCATCTGTGTCGTCGTCGTCTTCGTCGTCGTCTTCTTTGTCGTCGTCATCTTCATCATCGTCTTCTTCGTCGGCGTCTTCTTCGTCGTCGTCATCTTCTTCGTCGTCGTCTTCTTCGTCATCGTCGTCTTCGTCGTCGTCTTCGTCGTCGTCGTCTTCGTCGTCGTCGTCTTCGTCGTCGTCGTCTTCGTCGTCGTCGTCTTCGTCGTCGTCGTCTTCGTCGTCGTCGTCTTCGTCGTCGTCTTCTTCGTCGTCGTCGTCTTCGTCGTCGTCGTCTTCGTCGTCGTCGTCTTCGTCGTCATCGTCGTCTTCGTCGTCGTCGTCTTCATCGTCGTCTTATTCTTCGTCGTCTTCTTCTTCGTCGTCGTCTTCTTCGTCGTCGTCTTCTTCGTCGTCTTCCTCTTCGTCGTCGTCTTCTTCGTCGACTTCTTCATCGTCGTCTTCTTCGTCGTCGTCTTCTTCGTCGTCGTCTTCTTCGTCGTCGTCTTCTTCTTCATTGTCGTCTTCTTCGTCGTCTTCTTCTTCATCGTCTACTTATTCGTCGTCGTCTTCTTCGTCGACTTCTTCATCGTCGTCTTCTTCGTCGTCGTCTTCTTCGTCGTCGTCTTCTTCGTCATCGTCTTCTTCGTCGTCGTCTTCTTCGTCGTCGTCTTCTTCGTCGTCGTCTTCGTCATCGTGGTCTTCGTCGTCGTCGTCTTCGTCGTCGTCATCTTCGTCGTCGTCGTCTTCGTCGTCGTCATCTTCGTCGTCGTCTTCTTCGTCGTCGTCGTCTTCGTCGTCGTCTTCTTCGTCGTCGTCTTCTTCGTCGTCGTCTTCTTCGTCGTCGTCTTCTTCGTCGTCGTCGTCTTCGTCATCGTCTTCTTCGTCGTCGTCGTCTTCGTCTTCGTCTTCTTCGTCGTCGTCTTCTTCTTCGTCGTCGTCTTCGTCGTCGTCGTCTTCGTCGTCGTCTTCTTCGTCGTCGTCGTCTTCGTCGTCGTCGTCTTCGTCGTCGTCTTCTTCGTCGTCGTCGTCTTCATCGTTGTCGTCTTCGTCATCGTCTTCTTCATCGTCGTCGTCTTCGTCTTCGTCGTCGTCGTCTTCGTCGTCGTCTTCTTCGTCGTCGTCTTCTTCGTCATCGTCGTCTTCTTCGTCGTCGTCGTCTTCTTCGTCGTCTTCTTCGTCGTCTTCTTCTTCGTCATCGTCGTCTTTGTCGTCGTCGTCTTCGTCGTCGTCTTCTTCGTCGTCGTCTTCTTTCTCGTCGTCGTCTTCATCGTCGTCTTCTTTGTCGGGTCTTCTTCGTCGTCGTCGTCTTCTTCGTCGTCGTCTTCTTCGTCGTCGTCGTCTTCGTCGTCGTCGTCTTCGTAGTCGTCGTCTTCGTCGTCGTCGTCTTCGTCGTCGTCGTCTTCGTCGTCGTCGTCTTCGTCGTCGTCTTCTTCGTCGTCGTCGTCTTCATCGTCGTCTTCTTCGTCGTCGTCTTCTTCGTCGTCGTCTTCTTCGTCATCGTCTTCTTCGTCGTCGTCGTCTTCGTCGTCGTCGTCTTCGTCGTCGTCGTCTTCGTCGTCGTCGTCTTCGTCGTCGTCGTCTTCGTCGTCGTCGTCTTCGTCGTCGTCTTCTTCGTCGTCGTCGTCTTCGTCGTCGTCGTCTTCGTCGTCGTCGTCTTCGTCGTCATCGTCGTCTTCGTCGTCGTCGTCTTCATCGTCGTCTTATTCTTCGTCGTCTTCTTCTTCGTCGTCGTCTTCTTCGTCGTCGTCTTCTTCGTCGTCTTCCTCTTCGTCGTCGTCTTCTTCGTCGACTTCTTCATCGTCGTCTTCTTCGTCGTCGTCTTCTTCGTCGTCGTCTTCTTCGTCGTCGTCTTCTTCTTCATCGTCGTCTTCTTCGTCGTCTTCTTCTTCATCGTCTACTTATTCGTCGTCGTCTTCTTCGTCGACTTCTTCATCGTCGTCTTCTTCGTCGTCGTCTTCTTCGTCGTCGTCTTCTTCGTCATCGTCTTCTTCGTCGTCGTCTTCTTCGTCGTCGTCTTCTTCGTCGTCGTCTTCGTCATCGTGGTCTTCGTCGTCGTCGTCTTCGTCGTCGTCATCTTCGTCGTCGTCGTCTTCGTCGTCGTCATCTTCGTCGTCGTCTTCTTCGTCGTCGTCGTCTTCGTCGTCGTCTTCTTCGTCGTCGTCTTCTTCGTCGTCGTCTTCTTCGTCGTCGTCTTCTTCGTCGTCGTCGTCTTCGTCATCGTCTTCTTCGTCGTCGTCGTCTTCGTCTTCGTCTTCTTCGTCGTCGTCTTCTTCTTCGTCGTCGTCTTCGTCGTCGTCGTCTTCGTCGTCGTCTTCTTCGTCGTCGTCGTCTTCGTCGTCGTCGTCTTCGTCGTCGTCTTCTTCGTCGTCGTCGTCTTCATCGTTGTCGTCTTCGTCATCGTCTTCTTCATCGTCGTCGTCTTCGTCTTCGTCGTCGTCGTCTTCGTCGTCGTCTTCTTCGTCGTCGTCTTCTTCGTCATCGTCGTCTTCTTCGTCGTCGTCGTCTTCTTCGTCGTCTTCTTCGTCGTCTTCTTCTTCGTCATCGTCGTCTTTGTCGTCGTCGTCTTCGTCGTCGTCTTCTTCGTCGTCGTCTTCTTTCTCGTCGTCGTCTTCATCGTCGTCTTCTTTGTCGGGTCTTCTTCG
>JAXLNO010005431.1:50000-57500 GCA_038087875.1 Malacoraja senta
TCTTCGTCGTCGTCTTCGTCGTCTTCGTCTTCGTCGTCTTCGTCTTCGTCGTCGTCTTCTTCTTCGTCGTCGTCTTCATCGTCGTCTTCTTCTTCGTCGTCTTCTTCTTCGTCGTCGTCTTCTTCGTCGTCTTATTCTTCGTTGTCTTCTTCTTCGTCGTCGTCTTCTTCGTCGTCGTCTTCTTCGTCGTCTTCCTCTTTGTCGTCGTCTTCTTCGTCGTCTTCTTCGTCGTCGTCTTCTTCGTCGTCGTCTTCTTCGTCGTCGTCTTCTTCGTCGTCGTCTTCTTCTTCGTCGTCGTCTTCTTCGTCGTCTTCTTCTTCGTCGTCTACTTCTTCGTCGTCGTCTTCTTCGTCGTCTTCTTCTTCGTCGTCTACTTCTTCGTCGTCGTCTTCTTCGTCGTCTTCTTCTTCATCGTCTTCTTCTTCGTCGTCGTCTTCTTCGTCGACTTCTTCATCGTCGTCTTCTTCGTCGTCGTCTTCTTCGTCGTCGTCTTCTTCGTTGTCGTCTTCTTCATCGTCGTCTTCCTCGTCGTCGTCTTCTTCGTCGTGGTCTTCTTCGTCGTGGTCTTCTTCGTCGTCGTCTTCGTCGTCGTGGTCTTCGTCGTCGTCGTCTTCGTCGTCGTCGTCTTCGTCGTCGTCGTTTTCGTCGTCATCGTCTTCGTCGTCGTCTTCTTCGTCGTCGTCTTCTTCGTCGTCGTCTTCGTCGTCGTCTTCTTCGTCGTCGTCTTCTTCGTCGTCGTCTTCTTCGTCGTCGTCTTCTTCATCGTCGTCATCTTCGTCGTCGTCTTCTTCGTCGTCGTCGTCTTCGTCTTCGTCTTCTTCGTCGTCGTCTTCTTCGTCGTCGTCGTCTTCGTCGTCGTCTTCTTCGTCGTCGTCTTCTTCATCATCGTCATCTTCGTCGTCGTCTTCTTCGTCGTCGTCGTCTTCGTCTTCGTCTTCTTCGTCGTCGTCTTCTTCATCGTCGTCATCTTCGTCGTCGTCTTCTTCGTCGTCGTCGTCTTCGTCTTCGTCTTCTTCGTCGTTGTCTTCTTCGTCGTCGTCGTCTTCGTCGTCGTCGTCTTCGTCGTCGTCTTCTTCGTCGTCGTCTTCTTCGTCGTCGTCGTCTTCGTCGTCGTCGTCTTTGTCGTCGTCGTCTTCGTCGTCGTCTTCTTCGTCGTCGTCGTCTTCTTCGTCTTCGTCTTCGTCGTCGTCTTCTTTGTCGTCGTCTTCGTCGTCGTCTTCTTCGTCGGCGTCTTCTTCGTCATCGTCGTCTTCTTCGTCGTCGTCTTCTTCGTCGTCGCCATCTTCGTCGTCGTCTTCTTCGTCGTCGTCTTCTTCGTCGTCGTCGTCTTCGTCGTCGTCTTCTTCGTCATCGTCTTCTTCGTCGTCGTCGTCTTCGTCGTCGTCTTCTTCGTCGTCGTCGTCTTCATCGTCGTCTTCTTCGTCGTCGTCTTCTTCGTTGTCGACGTCTTCGTCGTCGTCTTCTTCATCGTCGTCTTCTTCGTCGTCGTCTTCTTCGTCGTCGTCTTCTTCGTCGTCGTCGTCTTCGTCGTCGTATTCTTCGTCGTCGTCTTCTTCGTCGTCGTCTTCTTCGTCGTCGTCGTCTTCGTCGTCGTCTTCGTCGTCGTTTTCTTCATCGTCTTCTTCGTCGTCGTCGTCTTCGTCGTCTTCTTCTTCGTCGTCTTCTTCTTCGTCGTCTTTTTGTCATCTTCGTCTTCGTCGTCTTCTTCGTCGTCTTCTTCGTCGTCGTCATCTTCGTCGTCTTCTCCTTCTTCGTCGTCTTCTTCGTCGTCTTCGTCTTTGTCGTCTTCTTCTTCTTCGTCGTCTTCTTCGTCGTCGTCGTCTTCGTCTTCGTCTTCTTCGTCGTTGTCTTCTTCGTCGTCGTCGTCTTCGTCGTCGTCGTCTTCGTCGTCGTCTTCTTCGTCGTCGTCTTCTTCGTCGTCGTCGTCTTCGTCGTCGTCGTCTTTGTCGTCGTCGTCTTCGTCGTCGTCTTCTTCGTCGTCGTCGTCTTCTTCGTCTTCGTCTTCGTCGTCGTCTTCTTTGTCGTCGTCTTCGTCGTCGTCTTCTTCGTCGGCGTCTTCTTCGTCATCGTCGTCTTCTTCGTCGTCGTCTTCTTCGTCGTCGCCATCTTCGTCGTCGTCTTCTTCGTCGTCGTCTTCTTCGTCGTCGTCGTCTTCGTCGTCGTCTTCTTCGTCATCGTCTTCTTCGTCGTCGTCGTCTTCGTCGTCGTCTTCTTCGTCGTCGTCGTCTTCATCGTCGTCTTCTTCGTCGTCGTCTTCTTCGTTGTCGACGTCTTCGTCGTCGTCTTCTTCATCGTCGTCTTCTTCGTCGTCGTCTTCTTCGTCGTCGTCTTCTTCGTCGTCGTCGTCTTCGTCGTCGTATTCTTCGTCGTCGTCTTCTTCGTCGTCGTCTTCTTCGTCGTCGTCGTCTTCGTCGTCGTCTTCGTCGTCGTTTTCTTCATCGTCTTCTTCGTCGTCGTCGTCTTCGTCGTCTTCTTCTTCGTCGTCTTCTTCTTCGTCGTCTTTTTTGTCATCTTCGTCTTCGTCGTCTTCTTCGTCGTCTTCTTCGTCGTCGTCATCTTCGTCGTCTTCTCCTTCTTCGTCGTCTTCTTCGTCGTCTTCGTCTTTGTCGTCTTCTTCTTCTTCGTCGTCTTCTTCGTCGTCGTCGCCTTCGTCGTCTAATTCTTCTTCGTCGTCGTCTTCGTCGTCGTCGTCTTCGTCGTCATCTTCTTCTTCGTCGTCATCTTCGTCGTCTTCGTCTTCGTCGTCGTCTTCTTCTTCTTCGTCGTCTTCTTCGTCGTCGTCTTCGTCGTCTTATTCTTCTTCGTCGTCGTCTTCGTCGTCGTCGTCTTCATCGTCATCTTCTTCTTCGTCGTCGTCCTCGTCGTCTTCGTCTTCGTCGTCGTCTTCTTCTTCGTCGTCGTCTTCATCGTCGTCGTCATCGTCGTCGTCGTCGTCGTCGTCATCGTCGTCATCGTCGTCGTCGTCGTCGTCGTCGTCTTCATCGTCATCTTCTTCTTCGTCGTCGTCTTCATCTTCGTCGTCGTCTTCTTCTTCGTCGTCGTCTTCTTCGTCGTCGTCTTCGTCGTCTTATTCTTCTTCGTCGTCGTCTTCGTCGTCGTCGTCTTCATCGTCATCTTCTTCTTCGTCGTCGTCTTCGTCGTCTTCGTCTTCGTCGTCGTCTTCTTCTTCGTCGTCGTCTTCATCGTCGTCGTCATCGTCGTCGTCGTCGTCGTCGTCGTCGTCGTCGTCGTCGTCGTCGTCGTCGTCGTCGTCGGCGTCTTCATCGTCATCTTCTTCTTCGTCGTCGTCTTCGTCTTCGTCGTCGTCTTCTTCTTCGTCGTCGTCTTCATCGTCATCGTCGTCGTCGTCTTCGTCGTCGTGGTCTTCGTCGTCGTCGTCTTCGTCGTCGTCGTCTTCGTCGTCGTCGTCTTCATCGTCGTCTTCTTCGTCGTCGTCGTCTTCGTCGTCGTCTTCTTCGTCGTCGTCTTCTTCGTCGACTTCTTCATCGTCGTCTTCTTCGTCGTCGTCTTCTTCGTCGTCGTCTTCTTCGTCGTCGTCTTCTTCGTCGTCGTCTTCTTCGTCGTCGTCTTCTTCGTCGTGGTCTTCTTCGTCGTGGTCTTCTTCGTCGTCGTCTTCGTCGTCGTGGTCTTCGTCGTCGTCGTCTTCGTCGTCGTCGTCTTCGTCGTCGTCGTTTTCGTCGTCATCGTCTTCGTCGTCGTCTTCTTCGTCGTCGTCTTCTTCGTCGTCGTCTTCGTCGTCGTCTTCTTCGTCGTCGTCTTCTTCGTCGTCGTCTTCTTCGTCGTCGTCTTCTTCATCGTCGTCATCTTCGTCGTCGTCTTCTTCGTCGTCGTCGTCTTCGTCTTCGTCTTCTTCGTCGTCGTCTTCTTCGTCGTCGTCGTCTTCGTCGTCGTCTTCTTCGTCGTCGTCTTCTTCATCATCGTCATCTTCGTCGTCGTCTTCTTCGTCGTCGTCGTCTTCGTCTTCGTCTTCTTCGTCGTCGTCTTCTTCATCGTCGTCATCTTCGTCGTCGTCTTCTTCGTCGTCGTCGTCTTCGTCTTCGTCTTCTTCGTCGTTGTCTTCTTCGTCGTCGTCGTCTTCGTCGTCGTCGTCTTCGTCGTCGTCTTCTTCGTCGTCGTCTTCTTCGTCGTCGTCGTCTTCGTCGTCGTCGTCTTTGTCGTCGTCGTCTTCGTCGTCGTCTTCTTCGTCGTCGTCGTCTTCTTCGTCTTCGTCTTCGTCGTCGTCTTCTTTGTCGTCGTCTTCGTCGTCGTCTTCTTCGTCGGCGTCTTCTTCGTCATCGTCGTCTTCTTCGTCGTCGTCTTCTTCGTCGTCGCCATCTTCGTCGTCGTCTTCTTCGTCGTCGTCTTCTTCGTCGTCGTCGTCTTCGTCGTCGTCTTCTTCGTCATCGTCTTCTTCGTCGTCGTCGTCTTCGTCGTCGTCCTTCTTCGTCGTCGTCGTCTTCATCGTCGTCTTCTTCGTCGTCGTCTTCTTCGTCGTCGTCGTCTTCGTCGTCGTCTTCTTCATCGTCGTCTTCTTCGTCGTCGTCTTCTTCGTCGTCGTCTTCTTCGTCGTCGTCGTCTTCGTCGTCGTCTTCTTCGTCGTCGTCTTCTTCGTCGTCGTCTTCTTCGTCGTCGTCGTCTTCGTCGTCGTCTTCGTCGTCGTTTTCTTCATCGTCTTCTTCGTCGTCGTCGTCTTCGTCGTCTTCTTCTTCGTCGTCTTCTTCTTCGTCGTCTTTTTTGTCATCTTCGTCTTCGTCGTCTTCTTCGTCGTCTTCTTCGTCGTCGTCATCTTCGTCGTCTTCTCCTTCTTCGTCGTCTTCTTCGTCGTCTTCGTCTTTGTCGTCTTCTTCTTCTTCGTCGTCTTCTTCGTCGTCGTCGCCTTCGTCGTCTTATTCTTCTTCGTCGTCGTCTTCGTCGTCGTCGTCTTCGTCGTCATCTTCTTCTTCGTCGTCATCTTCGTCGTCTTCGTCTTCGTCGTCGTCTTCTTCTTCTTCGTCGTCTTCTTCGTCGTCGTCTTCGTCGTCTTATTCTTCTTCGTCGTCGTCTTCGTCGTCGTCGTCTTCATCGTCATCTTCTTCTTCGTCGTCGTCTTCGTCGTCTTCGTCTTCGTCGTCGTCTTCTTCTTCGTCGTCGTCTTCATCGTCGTCGTCATCGTCGTCGTCGTCGTCGTCGTCGTCGTCATCGTCGTCGTCGTCGTCGTCGTCGTCGTCGTCGTCGTCGTCGTCGTCTTCATCGTCATCTTCTTCTTCGTCGTCGTCTTCATCTTCGTCGTCGTCTTCTTCTTCGTCGTCGTCTTCTTCGTCGTCGTCTTCGTCGTCTTATTCTTCTTCGTCGTCGTCTTCGTCGTCGTCGTCTTCATCGTCATCTTCTTCTTCGTCATCGTCTTCGTCGTCTTCGTCTTCGTCGTCGTCTTCTTCTTCGTCGTCGTCTTCATCGTCGTCGTCATCGTCGTCGTCGTCGTCGTCGTCGTCGTCGTCGTCGTCGTCGTCGTCGTCGTCGTCGTCGTCGTCGTCGTCTTCATCGTCATCTTCTTCTTCGTCGTCGTCTTCGTCTTCGTCGTCGTCTTCTTCTTCGTCGTCGTCTTCATCGTCATCGTCGTCGTCGTCTTCGTCGTCGTGGTCTTCGTCGTCGTCGTCTTCGTCGTCGTCGTCTTCGTCGTCGTCGTCTTCATCGTCGTCTTCTTCGTCGTCGTCGTCTTCGTCGTCGTCTTCGTCGTCGTCGTCTTCGTCGTCGTCGTCTTCGTCATCGTCGTCTTCGTCATCATCGTCTTCATCGTCGTCGTCTTCGTCGTCGTCTTCTTCGTCGTCGTCGTCTTCGTCGTCGTCGTCTTCGTCGTCGTCGTCTTCGTCGTCGTCGTTGTCTTCGTCGTCGTCGTCTTCATCGTCGACTTCTTCATCGTCGTCGTCTTCGTCGTCGTCGTCTTCGTCGTCGTCTTCTTCGTCGTCGTCGTCTTCGTCGTCGTCGTCTTCGTCGTCGTCTACTTCGTCGTCGTCGTCTTCGTCGTCGTCGTCTTCGTCGTCGTCTTCGTCGTCGTCTTCTTCGTCGTCTTCTTCGTCGTCGTCGTCTTCGTCGTCTTCTTCTTCGTCGTCTTCTTCATCGTCGTCGTCTTCGTCGTCTTCTTCGTCTTCGTCGTCTTCTTCTTCTTCGTCGTCTTTTTTGTCGTCTTCGTCTTCGTCGTCTTCTTCTTCATCGTCTTCTTCGTCGTCGTCTTCTTCGTCGTCGTCTTCTTCGTCGTGGTCTTCTTCGTCGTCGTCTTCTTCGTCGTCGTCTTCGTCGTCGTGGTCTTCGTCGTCGTCGTCTTCGTCGTCGTCGTCTCGTCGTCGTCGTTTTCGTCGGTCATCGTCTTCGTCGTCGTCTTCTTCGTCGTCGTCTTCTTCGTCGTCGTCTTCGTCGTCGTCTTCTTCGTCGTCGTCTTCTTCGTCGTCGTCTGCTTCGTCGTCGTCTTCTTCATCGTCGTCATCTTCGTCGTCGTCTTCTTCGTCGTCGTCGTCTTCGTCTTCGTCTTCTTCGTCGTCGTCTTCTTCGTCGTCGTCGTCTTCGTCGTCGTCTTCTTCGTCGTCGTCTTCTTCATCATCGTCATCTTCGTCGTCGTCTTCTTCGTCGTCGTCGTCTTCGTCTTCGTCTTCTTCGTCGTCGTCTTCTTCGTCGTCGTCATCTTCGTCGTCGTCTTCTTCGTCGTCGTCGTCTTCGTCTTCGTCTTCTTCGTCGTTGTCTTCTTCGTCGTCGTCGTCTTCGTCGTCGTCGTCTTCGTCGTCGTCTTCTTCGTCGTCGTCTTCTTCGTCGTCGTCGTCTTCGTCGTCGTCATCTTTGTCGTCGTCGTCTTCGTCGTCGTCTTCTTCGTCGTCGTCGTCTTCTTCGTCTTCGTCTTCGTCGTCGTCTTCTTTGTCGTCGTCTTCATCGTCGTCTTCTTCGTCGGCGTCTTCTTCGTCATCGTCGTCTTCTTCGTCGTCGTCTTCTTCGTCGTCGCCATCTTCGTCGTCGTCTTCTTCGTCGTCGTCTTCTTCGTCGTCGTCGTCTTCGTCGTCGTCTTCTTCGTCGTCGTCTTCTTCGTCGTCGTCGTCTTCGTCGTCGTCTTCTTCGTCGTCGTCGTCTTCATCGTCGTCTTCTTCATCGTCGTCTTCTTCGTCGTCGTCGTCTTCGTCGTCGTCTTCTTCATCGTCGTCTTCTTCGTCGTCGTCTTCTTCGTCGTCGTCTTCTTCGTCGTCGTCGTATTCGTCGTCGTCTTCTTCGTCGTCGTCTTCTTCGTCGTCGTCTTCTTCGTCGTCGTCGTCTTCGTCGTCGTCTTCGTCGTCGTTTTCTTCGTCGTCTTCTTCTTCGTCGTCTTTTTCGTCGTCTTCGTCTTCGTCGTCTTCTTCGTCGTCTTCTTCGTCGTCGTCATCTTCGTCGTCTTCTCCTTCTTCATCGTCTTCTTCGTCGTCTTCGTCTTTGTCGTCTTCTTCTTCTTCGTCGTCTTCTTCGTCGTCGTCGCCTTCGTCGTCTTATTCTTCTTCGTCGTCGTCTTCGTCGTCGTCGTCTTCGTCGTCA